>CM053038.1:91534538-91837038 GCA_028564925.1 Lithobates sylvaticus
TGGTGCCTCGGCTTATACGGTGTATGTATATATATATATATATATATATATATATATATATATATATATATATATATATATATATATATATATATATATATATATATATATATATATATATACACACACATACATACACACATATACATACATATACACACACACACACACACACACACACACACACACACATACATACATACATATATATATATATGTATACACATACACAGTGGTGTGAAAAAGTGTTTGCCCCCTTCCTCATTTCCTGTTCCTTTGCATGTTTGTCACACTTAAGTGTTTCGGAACATCAAACCAATTTAAACAATAGTCAAGGACAACACAAGTAAACACAAAATGCAATTTGTAAATGAAGGTGTTTATTATTAAAAGGTGAAAAAAAATCCAAACCATCATGGCCCTGTGTGAAAAAGTGATTGCCCCCTAAACCTAATAACTGGTTGGGCCACCCTTAGCAGCAACAACTGCAACCAAGCGTTTGCGATAACGTGCAATGAGGCTTTTACAGCGTCCTGGAGGAATTTTGGCCCACTCATCTTTGCAGAATTGTCCTAATTCAGTTACATTAGAGGGTTTTCGAGCATGAACGGCCTTTTTAAGGTCATACCACAACATCTCAATAGGATTCAGGTCAGGACTTTGGCTAGGCCACTCCAAAGTCTTCATTTTGTTTTTCTTCAGCCATTCGGTGGTGGACTTGCTGGTGTGTTTAGGATCATTGTCCTGCTGCAGAACCCAAGTTCGTTTCAGCTTGAGTACACGAACAGATGGTCGGACATTCTCCTTCAGGATCTCTTGGTAGACAGCAGAATTCATAGTTCCTTTTATCACGGCAAGTCTTCCAGGTCCTGAAGCAGCAAAACAGCCCCAGACCATCACACTACCACCACCATATTTTACTGTTGGTATAATGTTCTTTTTCTGAAATGCAGTGTTCCTTCTACGCCAGATATACTTGGACACACACCTTCCAAAGAGTTCCACTTTTGTCTCATCGGTCCACAGAATGTTGTCCCAAAAGTCTTGGGGATCATCAAGATGTGTTGTGGAGAAATTGAGATGAGCTTTGATGTTCTTTTTGCTCAGCAGTGGTTTTCTCCTTGGAACTCTGCCATGCAGGCCATTTTTGCCCAGTCTTTTCCTGATGGTGGAGGCATGAACGCTGACCTTAACTGAGGCAAGTGAGGCCTGCAGTTCCTTGGACGTTGTTGTGGGGTCTTTTGTGACCTCTTGGATGAGTCGTCGCTGCGCTCTTGGGGTAATTTTGGGCGGCCGGCCACTCCTGGGAAGGTTCACCACTGTTCCATGTCTTCGCCATTTGTGGATAATGGCTCTCACTGTGGTTCGCTGGATTCCCAAAGCTTTGGAAATGGCTTTATAACCCTTTCCAGACTGATAGATCTCAATTACTTTCTTTCTCAATTGTTCCTGAATTTCTTTGGGTCTCGGCATGATGTGTAGCTTTTAAGGATCTTCTGGTGGACCTTACTGTGTCAAGCAGCTCCTATTTAAGTGATGCCTTGATTGTGAACAGGTGTGGCAATAATCAGGCCTGGGTGTGGCTAGAGAAATTGAAATCAGGTGTGGACAACCACAGTTATAGTATGTTTTAACAAGGGGGGGCAATCACTTTTTCACACAGGGCCATGATGGTTTGGATTTTTTTTCACCTTTAATAATAAACACCTTCATTTACAAATTGCATTTTGTGTTTACTTGTGTTGTCCTTGACTATTGTTTAAATTGGTTTGATGTTCCGAAACACTTAAGTGTGACAAACATGCAAAGGAACAGGAAATGAGGAAGGGGGCAAACACTTTTTCACACCACTGTATATTATTTATATATATATATATATATATATATATATATATATATATATATATATATATATATATATATATATATATATATATATATATATATATATATATATATATATATATATATATATATACATACATACATACATACACACACACACACACACACACACACACACACACAAATATAGTTCAGGGTTGCCAACCGCCAGTAAATTTACTGACAGTTTGTAAAAATCTGAGTTTTTTTACAACTGTCAGTAAATATCAGGGGCTGATAATTTCGAGCTGTGTTGACTTTTTAAGTGTAAATCAAGCAAATTACTTTGTTATAGGTATTGTCATTGTTTCCACATCATGTTTATACTGTTCAAATATGCACTGTGTTAGTTTTCTATAGAAGTTCTATAATTTCTCAGGTTGGCAGTAAAAAATGTGCTCCGCCAGTAAATTTCCCAGGTTTTGTCAGTAAATAATGCTGCGGGAGGTTGGCAACCCTGATATAGTTTCTGAATGATGCTTCAGATTACACAAGACACACTTTATAGGTCATTATTTGGATGCAAAAGTCACTACAGAAACTATAAATATTAGTTACAGTAACACAGTTTGACTAGCAGCTCTATACCAACAGGAAAGACAAATGAACATAGCTTGAGAAATCAATGCACTAGACTAGATCATCCTTGAACATATAGTTATGTGCCAGATTTCACTTTTCTGATCATCTCATACATCAAGCCCACTAGTCTCATAAGAGAGGTCTGCACTAGCTAAAAGCATGAAACTACTTGATTTACAAAACCATATAAAAAGGAGGAATATGGATAATGTGGATACCCTAACTGTAAAACAATTAGGTTGGTATTGCACATCATAAATAACAGCCATTTAAAAAACAAACGCTCATTTAAAGTTTTTATTCATCCTCTGTTGCACACAGTGTTGCAGAAGTATTTCAATCACTTCCTGTCTACATGCACCCACTCCAGTAACTGCTATACATCATAGCTCAGGGTCATGGTCCCGAGACGGACACCGGTGCTTACACTTACATTCTCCATTAGCGACACATGTGACAGGGTGACAATGCAGGAGCACAACTGTAAGACAGTTGCCATACCAAAACAGTGTCTGAACAAGGACCTTCATAGCATTACCACCTGGTATTTTACTAAAAGTCACATAACAATACTGAAAACAACTTAAAATTACATTAACATTTTAAAGCCTACATTAGATTTTAGTAATTGAGCTTAGATCTACTTTAAAGAAAAAAAAAAAATCTAACACATAAGTAGGACATGACACATGACGCTTTAATTGTCGTCATGCAAGCCCTTCCCCAAGGATTTGTCAAAATATTTTATGACCACAGAAGGAGGTGTTTTTGCTACATATAACAACCAATAAGAATTTTATTTTCATTCTTGTACATGTCAGCTTGAAAGTGACCTAAAAGATACACAATGAACATATCAAACAATATTCAGACAGAATGCCGTTGTGATGAGGAGCATGGCCTAATCTGACCTGGAAACTTAAAAAGTGAAAAAATGTATGTAGACAAGTAGGTGTTACTCCTTATTTTGAATCAGCAGACAATACTTAAGCCATGCACAGTACTAAAAACCATTGAACAAAATAAAAAAAAAAGAGAAAGGAACACAGCTGGCTGATCCTTTGATCCTACGTGAAAAGTTGCAGGATCAGAACATTGCCCTTCCCAGCTATTCCATCATTACCAATTCAATATTTCAGCCTTGCTAAGTCAGTTCCTAGTGACCATTGCTTGTAATAACTAAAAGATAAAAGTCAAACAGTAAAAGCTTAATATATGATACAATACTAACCAATTTCATTTTGTTTCTTACGATGGTATCTTTGTTCAGCTTTTGGTACATATCGATCTTTTTTTTGGTGTTGTCAAGATCAACATTGTTGGTCAAGTTGAACACTGGGGAAAAGTGAATTTAGAATTGATGAATATGCATAAAAAATATATATATCTATATATCAGGTGTGACAGTACATTTCCTGCAGTCATATTACTAGGTATTAAAGTGATTATATAGTTCAATTTAAAAAAAAAAAAAAAAAAAAAAAAAAAAAAACTGCAAATCGCTGCCAAATAATGTGTAGCATGTGACACATCTAGGGATGTCAGAAGCCCAGGCTATACCCCTCTGCAATGTAGTGGCATATGGGCTGGTGGGTAAAACCACATCACACAGGGGGTCAAGGCATCCAACACACCAGAAACAGTCGGACGCTGAAGATTTTTTTACCCATCATTGCTCTTCAAGGGAGCAAAGATCGGTGACATGAGCATTAGGACAGGCAAGTAGTAAAATTATTTTTATTACTGCAAAATCCTTTTCTTGGAACTCAACAAGGGACACAGGATCAGTGGAATCTGAGACTGTTGGGCTTCACTGCCGCCTTTAGGATGAACTGGACACTGGCAAACAAAAAAAAGCTGTTGGCCAGCAAAGTATAACCTCCTCAAACACCCATAATGCTTACATTTTTGATGCCTAAGGCTAGATATAAAATCAGACATTCTAGCCGACACGTCCACCCTCCCTCCCCTCCCTGCAAGCAAACTTATCTCAGGCATGTGCTTGAAGACAGGGAAAGGTCAAAGTGGCCTTCTCCTTGCTAAGTGCGTTGTTGGATGGCCATGGGGGGGGGGGGGGGGGCACCCGGTTTTACCTCAAAACACCACCAAGGAAGATGGGACACTACAGTACTACATGTCCCCTGGGGAACAGAACACATTAAAGTAGAACTATACTCCATCTGAGCACCACAAACAAAAAATGCAATTGAATTCATTGTTAATATTGAATACATTTATAATACTCAAAGCAAACTTCCACATCAACCCATGTCTCTGTGCTTTATTTTGCAGAGAAATCACTTAGACCCCCCCCAGCATTTCTAAAGGACAGACGATTCCTGAAATCCATCTGCCCTCCCTTAGCTACGGTATGCAGGCAGGGTGGTATGCTTAACTGAGAAAGCCCCTCCTCCCCTCCTGAAGACTCCTGGGATATATGACATCATTTGCCTAGGCCTGGAAACCAGGAATTAAAACAAGTATATATGATATACTTTCCTATCTATTTACTAATGCTAGCAGAATTAGGATTAAAATGGTCATTCATTGTTGATTCACTGAGTGAAGTTTCACTTTAATAAAAATCATGTGGGCCATATTTTTCTACTGGGTAAATTTTTTCATTTTTCACACGCGCGATAAAATCTGCATTTTTTTGTTAGAAATTTCTTAACAAAACTATTATATATTTTCTAAAAGCAGAGACCCTGTAGAATGAAATGTTGGCATTTGCAATTTTCCTATATCACACAATATTGTCTCAACTGTTTTTTTAGGTACGTATTTTCAGAAAAAACGTGCACACATACAGTATACTGTAATACCCATTTTTTGGTAGAATAAAGATGAGGTTGCATTAAGTAAATAGATACCAAACATATCAAGCCTTAAAATTGCGTGTGCCCTTGAAAGCGTGAAAAACATATGTACCCAAAATTAACCAGTCGACACTTTAAAAGACTTTATAGGTTATCAGTTGAGTTAACCATAAATTATGGTTCAAGAGATATTGCTCTCAATCCGACGCTCACAGCCATACCTCACTTGCGGTGCATTTTAATTTTTACATACGTGTGCGGCCTTAATGCAATTTTTTCATTCAATTGTGTATATGGGTGATTTCAATTTTCTAATTATTTTTATTATATTATATCTACTTTAACTCTTTTTCATGCATTTTCATTCAATTTTATTGATATTACAATGGGGCTAACAATGGATGTCGCACCACTTCCTTAAACTAAATCTCTCTAAAACTGAGCTATTAACGTGCCCCCCCTCCATGACTTTTCCATCAAAAGCAACAATGCAACTAATCAGTCCCTCCCCTCACTCCAGGGTACTAGGTGTAATCCTAGATTATGACTTTCATTTTAGCCTCAAGTCCAATCGTTGTCAAAAGTTTGTAGAATTCACCTCCTTAACATCTCTAAAATTTGCCCTTTTTTAACAAATGAAACCATCAAGCTCCTCGTTATCTCTCGCCTTGACTATTGCAACTCCCTTCTAATGTGGCCTTCTTTCCATAGGCTATCCTCTCTTCAGTCTATCATGAATGCTGCTGCCAGACTTATCCACCTTACCAACCGCTCAGTGTCTGCCAACTCTCTCCTCCAATCCCTACATTGGCTCCCAATCACCCAGCGAATTAAATTCAAATTACTAACCACAACATACAAAGCCATTCACAACTCTGCCCCGAGCTACATCACCAATCTTGTCTCCAAATATCACCCAAATAGTCCTCTCTGCTTTACTCAAGACCTCCCTACTCTCATGCTCCCTCATCTCCTCCTCCCATGCTCGTCTCTAGGATCTCTCCAGAGCCCCTCCCATCCTCTGGAACTCGCTACCTCAACCTGTCCAGCTATCCTCTACTCTTGCTACCTTCAGGTGATCCCTGAAAACTCATCTCTTCAGGGAAGCCTATCACGTCTCCAACTAATCTTTTACCACTTCCATCAGCTCATTCCCCACAGTTACAACCTTTTGTACCACCTGCCCCACCTCATTAGACTGTAAGCTCTTCTGAGCAGGGCCCTCTTAATCCTCTTGTATTTTATTGTATTATAACTGTATTGCCTCCCTTTTATATTGTAAAGTGCTGCGTAAACTGTTGGCGCTATATAAATCCTGTATAATAAAATTATTAATAACAATAATAATTACAACAACAGCAGCCCCTCTATGCTATAGCATGAACTAGTGACAGGTGCTCTTTATGGAGACATAAGGGGCCTCCCCTGCAGCTAATCAAGCAAATATTGTGCTCGATTAGCTGCTTCCCTAGCTACAGTAGGTGGGAAATGACAGCTCTGAAACCAGAAGTGACATAATACATGATGTTCCCCCAAGCTCCTCCTGCCCTTCACATTGTAGCAGGTTACCACAGTCCCAGATTCCTAAGAAAAATGGGAGAACCTGGGAACTACCACCATCTGATTGCTGGCTGAAAAAGAATACTACTAAGCTCAGGGCTGCAGCAAACAAAAATATCAGGACATTTATAAGCATACGTTGGCAGACAAGGGGTTAAGGAATAACTGCAATAAAAATATGTTTTCTCATTTGTCTACATTTTGGCTTTAATGGTTATACAAAAGGTTTGGCCTATAAAACTGGGGTAGGGATGTAGATATCAAGCTCTCCATAAGCAGTGAGATTTAGATATTTCATGGCATGGCTTTGGAGGACCATTACATTTTATGACTTGACCCAGCTCCATTCACCACATATTTCTAAGGAAAGCTCAAAAAAGAAATGAGTTACGTCAGTGCTGTTGTCACCAGTCCAAACCCAACAGAGGGTTTAGCCTCTTTCTGTTCACCCAAAATGGACAAGCCTGTTTTAGGTGACGTTTAGTAAAGGCTAGCAGAAATATATTTTTTATTCTACAACACCACACCTACCTATTTCTTCAATTTCTTCCAAAAAATCGTTGTATTCTCTCAGAGATGGAAATTCTTCTTCACGCTTATTAAATCTAACAAGAAAGAGAAATTTAAGCATAATTCAATAATTCAGCAACATCCGTGCTAGCTAATGGACGTCTGATCGATATAAATTTGTTTTATTATATTTTCTCAACATGAGGTGTTACTACCTAGTGCTATTTGTCAGATGAAAGGAAAAACACTACAGGATGCATTACAGCCCTTCTTTTCTTAGATCATTCCAACCTTATATTACCGTAAAATCCTGAGAGGACCTGGGTTTTCACACACAGGTATAATAGAAGTATTTACAGTCTAGTACATTACATGAACCTGGATAATCTTTCACATATTTATGTGCATTTCACCCTCTGGCAGATTTATACACGTAGAGGTAAATTTAGAATACTGCATGAAAGTGACTGAACTTGGAGATCGATGTGGCCCCTCCATGGCCTGAAACTCAATAGCTTTTATAGACAGACATTCTCTTGGTCCTCAATCACACACGTATCTGACAGAAGTCTCCCAGAGATATCCAATACTCTCTTTAATCTTTCCAGTGCTGCTACAAAACTGAAAGGTAGCATCTGATTGGATGTGAAAGCAAACTTGTGCTTCGTCCAGGCAAGGCAAAGCAACAAGATTGCTTTACAGCTGAACTCCAGGTTAAGTAAAAAAAGATGACCCTTGTAGTAGGGCCTCCTCTGCACTACAAAGGTTAAATGTTCTTTTTATCTAGGGGTAGAGGAATAAGCAGCTGCATTTACCCTATTACTCACTACCGCAAAATTCCTCCATGTTTTATGACCGGTCCCCCGAAGTTGCTTTCCTTTGCATGTTGCATGCATTCCAAAATCAAGTACAATGGAGGACCAGCAGTCCTGCGATGTGTGCAAGGACCTGCCCACCCAGAGAGCAGAGAAGAGTGTTAGCTGCCAGGGGAGCGAGGAAAAAAGTAACCATAGCTGCCTATTCCTTTAACTCTAGATAAAATTATCATTTAACCCTTGCAGCGAAGGGGGCCCCAATGTAAGGGCGGTAGTTTTGAAGACAATAATTAAGCAAACAACCTATGCCTGTCTCATAAAAAAAGATTCACCCTGCACCAGCTTTTTGACCCTTGAATGTTTATGTTCAACGTAAATAATAGTTTTCTGGCTCTTAAAAGTGCACCAGTAGTCTTGGAGGAGGTTGCATGCATAAAATAATGTAAAGCTTCACTCAAAGCACGATTTTTAAAATCCATGTAGGTAATTTTTTTTTACCTTTCTAACCGATGTCCTTGAAGTTTTGTAAAATTAAGCAAAGTAATAATTTAGAGCGCTTCTCTTGCCCATTTGCTGTCATGGGGAAGAGAAACCTGTGCCTGCTCTGTGTACAGAGTACACCTGTACATTTTTTTTTTTCCATTCATTTTTATTATTTTTCCAATACAAAAAAACAACAAAATCCATACTTCTAAAATTTCACTCCCCTCCTACCCCCTCCCCATTTCTCTGTTTAAATTAATATAGTACAGTCAGTCACAAAAACTTTATACGTTTTTAAATTCGGGTACCAGTCCTAAATTATCAATCCATGCAGTCCATAGCTTCTCAAATTTAGTTTTGCCTCCCCTTCTTATATAAGCAAATTTTTCCCTTATTATTGTGTTATTGACCATTCTCCGTCAATCTGTTACAGGGGATGGCCAGGGCTTTATCCACTTCCAAGTAATCCCCTTCATAGCCTGATATAGGAATCTCAGGACTGCGATTCGTGTAGACGCTGATCCCACATTTTGCTCCAAATACCCCAATGTACACAGTATTGTGTCCCTCCGTAGCGCTAATTCAAATACTGAATTTATTTTACTCAACGCCCCTTTTCCAGTATCTATATAGCTTGGGGCACCTACAGAGCATATGGAACAAATCCCCAGTTGCAGCCCCACACCTGGGGCAGGATGCATCTGGACGTCCCCCAAACTGAAATAATCTTTTTGGTGTGCAATATGCTCTATGGATAATAGAGTTGTGCGAGTTTCTGGGCTTCTGAAAAGGGACAACAAATCTATTGAGGTTACTATACCATCCTATTGGGTATCTGTTAACTCACCAACATCTTCCTTCCCCTTCCTTCCTCTCCTGTCCCAGTGAATTTTCTTCTAGTGCTTCAATCAAGGATGTATGTGGGGTACAGGACAGTAGCGCTCGTGAGCTATATTTAGTAGTATATTTGCCTACCTCCCACCCCTGTTGTAGCTGAGCCGCAAAAAAAAAAAAAGCTCCAAGGGTGCAGTATCACTAAATCCCCTCTATCTTTAGGCAACTGCAGTGTCTCCAGGCGAATTTTGGCTTGTCCTTTCCTCTACATCAGATCTCTAAAAGAAGCCCTTTAATTTCCTAAACCACATGTCGGGAATCCATATTGGTGAGTTCTGTAGAACATATACAAATTGAGGCAGCCACACCATTTTAATCAAGCTACAACAGCCCACTAGTGACAAGGGGAGACAACTTCATGTCTTACATTTACTTTACATACTTTTATCAAGGGCTCTAAAAATTTTTGGATATACAACTTAGGGTTTACCCCAATATTTATTCCCAAGTATATGAAACTTACACTACCTGCAGATATCTAACACTCTCAAGCAGCTCTCGTTCCAGTTCAT
Organism: Lithobates sylvaticus; assembly: GCA_028564925.1. NCBI lineage: Eukaryota > Metazoa > Chordata > Amphibia > Anura > Ranidae > Lithobates > Lithobates sylvaticus. The sequence continues at coordinate 91,544,598 of CM053038.1, forward strand.
CAAAATCGGGAGAAGAACAGATATCTCCCAGTTGATGGAGAGCCCAGAGAACATGCCAAATCTTTTTAGAATATCGATCGCTGCAATTAGCGAATAATTCGCATCTACTAGAATCCAAAGGATTTCATCTGCATATAGCGAAATCTTTTCTTCATCCACCCCTCGCCTAAGGCCTCTTACACTTCCCGCTGTTCTAATGGCTATGGCCAGAGGTACCAACATCAGGTTAAAAAGCAGGGGCAACAATGGGAAACATTATGAGGCCCTTTCAATCAATCTTTACTTTTGCGCTTGGGTCTGTATTTAACAAATTTCATCCATGTTATAAAGACAGGACCAATATTAAAAGGCTGACAGCGCCGACGATAACTAATGCCACTCAACGCTGTCAAATGCTTTGACAGCATCGACGGACAGTATAACTCGATTCCATCTCCTCTACTGGTATTTGTGAATTTAAAAATAGTCTCCTTATGTTCAACGAAGTTGATCGACCAGGGATAAATCCACACTGATCAGGATGGATTATAGTATGGATTATTTTACTTAACCTACTGGCTAAAATTATTGCCAGTAGTTTGACATCTGCACAAAGCAGAGAGATTGGTCTATAAGATGTGGGTTGGAGAGGGTCTTTCCCTTCTTGTGGTATTATTATTGTCACTTCTGTCATAGATACTGGTAGTTTTTCCTTTTCCATTGCCTCATTTAAAACCTGTAATAACTCTGGTAGCATTATCTCCCCATATTCCTTATAGATTTAATTTGATAATCCATCTGGCCGTGGTGTTTTATGGTTAGTTTAATCCAGTACCACCTCCTGTAGTTCATCAATGGTAATGGGCAATTCCAACAATGTCCTATCCTCCTCTGAGAGGGATGGTTAAACCCTGGTAAAATTCTCCCATTTCTCTATATACCTCTCCTACCTTAGATCTACAGTTAGGTCCACATATATTTGGACACAGGCACAATTTACATAGCTTTAATTCAAGGGGTTGAACATAAATATCAAGTACAAATTTTAGGAACTGCAAACATTTTTATACACTGTCTTTTCAAGGGCTCAAATGTAATTGGACAAATTAATATAATCATAAATAAAATGTTAATTTTTAATATTTTGCTGAGAATCATTTACTGCCAACGACTGCCTGAAGTCAAGAATCCATGGACATTACCAAGGACTGGATTTCCTCCTTTCTGATTGCTTTGTCAGGCTCTAACTGCAGCTGTCTTCAGTTGTTCTTTGTTTGTGGTTCTTTCTGCCTTTAGTTTTGCCTTCAGCAAGTGAAATGCATGCTCACTTGGGTTGAGATCAGGTGATTGACATGTCCATTGCAGAATATTCCACTTCTTTTGCTTCAAACTACTAAATACTATGAAGCACCGCCCAATCAACTTTGCTGCATTCGGCTGAATCTGGGCTGACAGTATATCTCTAAACACTGCAGAATTCATCCGGCTGCTTCTGTCCTCTGTCACATCAATAAACACCAATGACCCAGTGCCACTGGAAGTTACGCATGCCCATGCCATCACACTGCCTCTACCATGTTTTACAGATGATATTATGTGCTTTGCATCATGAGCTGTTCCAAGCCCCCTACACACTTGTTTCTTCCTGTCATTCTGGTACAGATTAATCTTCGTTTCATCCGTTTCAATGCTTTTTCAGATGTTTTTTTGGCAAAGTCTAATCTGGCTTTTCTATTCTTCAGGCTTATGAATGATTTTCACCCTGTGGTGAACACTCTTTATTTGCTCTTGTGAAGTCTTCTCTTGATTGTAGACTTTGACCCCTTGGAGAGTGTCCTTCACTTGTCTAGGATGTTGTGAATGGGTTTTTCTTTACCATAGAGAGGATCCTATGATCATTCCCCACTGTTGTCTTCCGTGGACGTCCAGGCCTTTCTATGTTGCTGAGCTTACTAGTGCGTTCTTCTTTCCTCAGAATGTACCAAACTGTTGATTTGGCCACTCCTAAAGTAGCTGCATAGAAAAATTTGAATCGCGCTAAACCAGTGAAAATGTGAAATGTGGATATACAAGTAACCTTGCTTGTATGTCAGAATCACACCGACCATGGAATTAACCACGATCAGCGTGAATCCAGGATAATAAGAGGAGGATAAATTCCAAATGACTGTGCTAAGTTATAGAACACAGAAGCTACACCAAATATGGACAAAATTAAAATCGTACATGCATCTTCTTATGAGTCATTAAATAATAAATATAAATCCTCACAAAGATATAAATGACATAATATAAAAGTGAAAGATATAATGTGTAAAACAAAAAAGTGATGTCCCTTTAAGTAAAGTCCAATGGTATATGAAATTCAAATATATATAACATACACCCGTGTACAACTAAAAATTGTAATCTGTAAAGTCCATCCAAAAAAGAAGAAATCAATCTTCAAATCCTGATGTGAGCTGTGTTAAATCCACCACCGCTATATAAAGAGTTACTTCTTACCAGAAGCCCATGATCCCCTGTTACAGAGGATCACAGAAAGCATGTAGTAATAATGTAATTCCCTGGACACCTCAGGCACTCCTGTTGATCTCCCGACCCCTTATAAGAATCGAGTCTCCACAGCTTAAGAGGTAAACCCAAAACTCTTCAGCTCATCTCATATAAACCTGGACTCATGGGCGTACATACGTGGCATGAAAAGATATAGAGGCTCCAAATAGTGTAAAACCTTCAATTTATTTGAGCTAATAAAACATCATATTGCAAATGTTGCAGTAAGAAAGCCTCAAGTCTGGTGCGCTGGCCGGCACACACACACACAGACCCGTCCCTTCCCGGATACTCCAACACCGAACACAAGGTGACGTCAGCGCGTCGCTCTGCCCATACACGTTGTCCAGGGGCACATGTATGATTCATTTTGTTGATATTTGGTGTAGCTTCTCTGTTCTATAACACAGCACAGTCATTTGGAATATATCCTCTTCTTCTTATCTTGGATTCACGCTGATCGTGGTTAATTCCATGGTCGGTGTGATTCTGACATATAAGCAAGGTTACTTGCATATCCACATTTCACATTTTCACTGGTTTAGCGCGATTCAAATTTTTCTATATCCTTGTAACTGTAGTTATGCTATACAGGAGAGTTGCAGCTTCCACTGGTTTTGCAAGGAGACCCATTTTAAATTGCAGTGCACTTTATTAGAGTGCATCATCATTACCGTAGCGCAGTTTCTTTACAGTTTTTTTTATCCCTCATACTGTATTGTTTCCTTCACTCCTCTACGGTAGACCCACTATCCAGATATTGTTTCTCCTTAACCGACTTTCTAGATCTTCCAGTCTATCATTCTGTCTTTCAACTGTCCCCTTTAAAAGTTCAATCTCCTGCTTCATAGGTGTTAAAGTCAGTAAGCCTGCACTCTTTATTTAGGTGGTGGTGTCACGGCTTGAATGCTACAATAGTGGTGTTACAGCAGATTAAATATCAGTTTTCTTGGCAATTATATAAGTGATCTGTAAAATCTTTTGGCGGTTCGCTAGAACATTTATAAAATAATTCAATTACAAAATAACGTGTTTATCCTGAAGATCAGCTTAAAGCTTCTCTGATCTACTAACTGTGCCGACATGTAGTTTTCACTTAAGGTCATTTCTGCTTATGAATCTTTATATCCAATCCCCCATAAAATTGCCAAGGTCAGTGAAAAGTTCACCTAAAAAAGACTGTCACTAGGCTAAAAGAACTTTGGGCAGCCTGTACAAGAAGGTGAATAGTACCTGCCCAGCAGATGCGGGGTCCAGTTTACACTCTTTCGCAGAGATACAGCCGCCACTTAATGCCAACACTTACAAGTGTTTTGGATGCCAGGTCTCTCACTGGACACAGCATCTGGGCCACCCCAGTACCAGAGGCAGCTGTATCTCGACAAAAGAGAAAAGTTCAATTTGCCATCCACCATAAAGGTATCATTTATCTTCTTTCACCCACTGGGTAATATCTTCAGCACTCATAGATCCCACCCGCTGCTCATTAATAGAAAACTAAGAGAAAAAGGAGACATTGTGGGTAAGAAGGAGGAGTCAGGAAATTTAAATTAGAACCCTTGTTGGTAAAGGTTTCCTCCTGAAATGTCTTTAGAATCCGATACTTCTGGAAGTGTCAAATTCCGCTCTGCAGTTCCTGTTGCCAGGTGTACATCACTACAGGACACAGTAGTCGGAGAATCAATTTGTGCTATTTTTGAGAACAGTAAACGTTCCGTTGGGTTTAAAGGACAACAGTTAAAGCATTTATAAATTATAAACACATTGTTTTTTTGTTTTACAATAATAAACATGTTATACTTACCTGGAAAAGTATACAAGGTACATACTGCTCCGAAGCAACCCGCATAAAGATCCACAATTGCTGGAACTACCTGGGTGCCAGCCAAGTCCGCAGCCACAATTTGTGAAGATGAAGGATGCAGACAGTCTGGCTGTCCCAGAACTGTCTTTTTATATGGTATTCCTCAAAAAGGAAGTTGTTTTTCTACTTTGGAGTACCGCCATCTTCATATTACACTTACCTGGTCCCGTACCTCCTCTTCTGGGGGTCCCCCACCAATGCTGCTGGCTCCTCCTCTTCTGTGTCTGCCACCATAGCAACCCGCTTGCTATGGAGGCAGACGTGCAGGCTGCACCTATAGACACACACAGTGCAGCTCAAACCAACTCCCTCCTCACAGCATTTGATTGACAGCAGCAGGAGCCAATAGCTGCTGCCTCAGTCCCTGCAAGTAGAGGGAGAGGGGAGAGAAGAGATGCACCTCGGCACAGCGCTGGATTGAGTGAGGACTGAGGTAAGTACTTAGAGAGGTCGGGGAGCATAGCATGTTGTAATGCTAATGAATGCATTGGGGTAAAAAATGTTTTACCTTTAGAACCAATTAAATTTGGAGCCCAACGCAGAAAAGTCTGAGTTGAGTAGGTCCAGCCTAATGGCAGCAGAAACAATACAACTGAGCACAAACAGACATGGTAGTTTGCACCACTGGGCAACTTTCCATTAACGCAGCAATAAAAAGCTCCATGTATAACTGCAACTCCCAGAACAGTCTATCGGCTGTCCACCACTGATGTCACCCTAAATATAGGTAATGACTGAAAGGCTATATTTAGCAAGCAACAGCAAAGTGTCTAGGCATGTACTATTGCTATGTAGAACAGGATCATGTTAGATACAGTAACATCCTAAATATATTGTTTCTATCTGGTCCATGAAGGCAATAAGCAAAAAGATACTCACATTTTTATGATCTTTTTGCGGATCTCCACTTCTTTATCAATTGTGGGGTCTTCAAAGAGCTGCACTCTAAAGTTACTTTTCCGGAGGGGAGTGTTGCATTCTTGGCAAGTACCAGACCCTCGAACAAAAAGTAAGTCGACACAACTTTCACACCTAGGACAATAAGAAAATGAACAATGAGAAAAACATAATATTAAACAATGCAAAGAAATAGTATCTTTGTTAAAGCACACATTAATACAGTTCTGTACTCATGATTACAGATTAAATGTATAATTTTAAATGGCATAATTATATTTCAAAAAAATCTTTTAGAACAGAATTGGACTCCGATTGTGTCTGAGGAGTATGAAAAAAAAAAAATGATTTATACATAAGTAAACAAGTTTTTATTAAACTAAAAGACAAAGTTTAAAATACATTACAGTCTTTAGTGATTCAAATTTTGAAATCAGGGATGTGCTGGTTCCCAACAGGTTTATATAAAGAGTGGCCAACGCGTTTCAAGGGTGAAACCGCTTTATCAGGGCCTTGAGAATAGCACAGATGAAAACGTCATATAAATTCTACAAAGAAAACGTTAATAAAAATCACTAAAGACTAATGTATTTTAAACTTTGTCTTTTAGTTTAATAAAAAGTCTAAGAGAAGACTTCCCTCACTTTTGAGAAATTTTATTCCCCTTCCTTTGTGTCTGCAGGACAGGAAGCGAAGACAAATCTCTCTGTTCATACCCATTGCAAAACTAATAAATATCTTGGCTATACAAACACTTCAAAGCATGGTACACACTCAGTTTTTTTTTTTGTCCAACCCAGCAGGTTGAACAAAAAACCCCAATAAACTAGCAGCTCCAGTCTGAGCCGCTGTGTCCTGACAAGGGGACAGCCCCCCGCCCGAACACTCCAGTCAGCGCTTTCAGCCATTGGGAGCCGGTCGGGCTGCTGTTTTTCCAGCTGACCGGCTGACATACAGTATCTCACATAAGTGAGTACACCCCTCACATTTTTGTAAATATTTTATTATATCTTTTCATGTGACAACACTGAAAAAATGACACTTTGCTAAACTAGTGAGTGTACATCTTGTGTAACCGTGTAAATTTGCTGTCCCCTCAAAATAACTCAAACACAGCCATTAATGTCTAAAACCACTGGCAACAAAAGTGAGTATACCCCCTAAGTAAAAATGTCTAAATTGGGCCCAATTAGCAATTTTCCCTCCCCGGTGTCATGTGACTCGTTAGTGCTGCAAGGACTCAGGTGTGAATGGGGAGCAGGTGTGTTAAATTTGGTGTTATCGCTCTCACTCGCTCATACTGGTCACAAGCTCAACATAGCACCTCATGGCGGAGAAATCTCCGAGGATCTGAAAACAAGAATTGTTGCGCTACATAAAGATGGTCTAGGCTATAAGAAGATTGCCAAGACCCTGAAACTGAGCTACAGCACGGTGGCCAAGACCATACAGAGGTTTAACAGGACAGGTTCCACTCAGAACAGGCCTCACCGTGGTTGACCAAAGAAGTTGAGTGCACGTGCTTAGCGCCATATCCAGAGGTTGTCTTTGGGAATTAGATGTTTGAGTGCTGCCAGCATTGCTGCAAAGGTTGAAGGAGTGGGCGGTCAGCCTGTTGGTGCAAAGACCATACGCTGCACACTGCATCAAATTGGTCTGCATGGCTCCCAGAAGGAAGCCTCTTCTAAAGATGATGCACAAGAAAGCCTGCAAACAGTTAGCTGAAGACAAGGAGACTAAGGACATTTATTACTGGAACCATGTCCTGTGGTCTGATGAGACCAAGATAAACTTATTTGGTTCAGATGGTGTCAAGCGTGTGTGGTGGCAACCAGGTGAGGAGTATAAAAGACAAATGTGTCTTGCCTACAATCAAGCATGGTGGTGGGAGTGTCATGGTCTGGGGCTGCATGAGTGCTGCCGGCACTGGGGAGCAACAGTTCATTGAGGGAACCATGAATGCCAACTTGTTCTGTGACATACTGAAGCAGAGCATGATCCCCCTCCCTTCGGAGACTGGGCCGCAGGGCAGTATTCCAACATCATAACGACCCAAACACACCTCCAAGACGACAACTGCCTTGCTAAAGAAGCTGAGGGTAAAGGTGATGGACTGGCCAAGCATGGAGTATCTGTGGGGCATACTCAAATGGAAGGTGGAGGAGCGCAAGATCTCTAACATCCACCAGCTCTGTGATGTCGTCATGGAAGGAGGACTCCAGTGGCAACCTGTGAGGCTCTGGGAAACTCAATGCCCAACAGGGTTAGGAAGTGCTGGAAAATAATGGTGGCCACACAAAATATTGACACTTTGGGCCCAATTTGGACATTTTCACTTAGGGGTGTACTCACTTTTGTTACCAACGGTTTAGACATTAATGGCTGCGAGTTGGGTTATTTTGAGGGGACAGCAAATTTATACTGTTATACAAGCTGTACACTCACTACTTTACATTGTAGCAAAGTGTCATTTCTTCAGTGTTGTCACATGAAAAGATATAAAATATTTACAAAAATGGGAGGTGTGTACTCACTTTTGTTAGCTACTGTACACACAGGCTGAATGTCAGACGTTTTTTATTGAACTGGCCGACGTCGTCCAGCATTCAGCCTGGTGTATGAGGGGCTTAAGGATCCCTATGTTATCGGCACAGGAACAGTATATTGGGATTATGCAATCTATCTAGATTCTAGATGTACATTGTGCCATGTCAATGAATGACAGTAGATGAACAAACTTACTGTACTTTGCAGTTCGGGTCACAAGTACACAAAAACGTTGGTTGCACACAAAGCCCTTGTATAAAAGGAAATATTATGCAGACTACTTCAAAGTGAACCAGTACAGCATTTACACAATAAGATCAACAAGAAACAGGTTTTTGCATGTTTATTTTTCAAGGCGTGTGTATTTTAGTTTTTGTGATTTTTGCACGAAAGAAGCAAGCTTCAATTATAATCTGACTGGCAGCTGCCTTTTCAATGACTCGTAAATTTTATGTTGAACAGCTTACTCAGAACAGTGGTTGGGGGGGGGGGGGTGTAAGCTATACATTTATTGTACACTTTATCAACACTTAATTCCTAGTTGTGCAAGAAGCCTGAAATTCAACGCTGAAACGTCCTTGAGAAGAATTCACAAGGCAATGCACACAGACAATGACTTATTTCTGAGAATCGAAAAGAAAATCTTGAGGTGCGATTGGGTTACCAATGGAGGAAACAATTCACCCCGTTCTACCCGCCGATGTTATAAACGGACAATGTTTCACGTTTTATGGATTTAATCACAATAAAAAGATTTGCTTGTACGCTGTGTTATGTTCAGCATGAACGTTTCGGAGATAGAAACATAGCTTGTGTTCAGTTAAACATAACCTGACATTTACCCGCTATCTGCAAAATTCAGCCAGCTTTCCATTTCAGCAATTAGAGGAGCACAGAAGGGTTCTTGTTAGAAGAATACAAATAGGCAACAAATAGTACTCATTGAAGTATTGAGAGTGGTTCATTAAAATGTGACTCCGTTCAAAATGTTTTTTTCCTCATTTGTTCAGAATAAAAAAGGTAGAACCTCTAAGGCCCCTTTCACACTTATACGACTTGTCCCACGATTTGGGACTGCAAAGTAGCATGACAAGTCGTTCCCCATGATTTCCAATGACAGCCATTCATATTAGTACGACTTCAAGTCGTTCCGACTACAAAGTAGTCCCTGCACTACTTTGGTCCGATTTTGATGCCACTTACACAGGCATTCGTTGAAATCACGGAAAAATCGCAGCAAATATCGTGGCCGCGAATCGCGGTAAAATCACGCGACTTTGAAGTCGCACAAGTGTGAAAGGGGCCTAAGGGACATTCTTTGGAGGACAGTGGGGTTCATGCTTTGGACAAAAGACAACTGGTTCACAAATAGTGTGAAAGAGGCCATCTGAGTCAAACTAAAACAACCATTGTTGAACTGGGGTGGGGGCTTTCCATACCATCTGACTGTCACATATAATGCAGTTTTAAAGCGGAGGTCTGCCAACCCCTGCAAAAATTAAAAGCCAGCAGCTACACATACTGCCGCTGCTGACTTTTAATAATAGGGCACTTTCCTGTCCTGGAGTCAAGCGATGTTGGCACCGCATCTGATGTTTCTATCAGCTGTCAGGTGCTGCCACCACCATTGCCAGTAAGGGAACCCGGTAGTGAAGCATTACGGCTGTGCTCTCCTACTGGCCCGGCGGCAGGGGGGAGCTGAGCTGCTGACGTAATCCGCTGCGGCCCAATCTCCCAGAAGTGGGGACAGGATACCTGTCAAAGTGGTGCCAAATGTGGCACCGGAGGGGGGGGTGGGACAAATGAGCGGAAGTTCCACTTTGGGGTGGAACTCCGCTTTAAAATCTTTACCTAGATTTGACAACCTACAGCCATGTAAATCGAATGATTAACCCTTTCACACCTACAGGTAAAAAACATATCTAAATGCCTAAGCACAATTTTGCAACTTTGACATGTGTTAGTAAAACTGTACATATCATCACAACTACTTTGTGCATCCAGGTGGATTAGACAAATTGGGCTTTCATTCGGTGGTAAATAGTAATGGATATATCCTTTTTTTATTAATATCATAAAAAACCTGGCCCACAAAAAAAGAAAAAAATATTTAAATGTAGCTGTATATTTCTTGTTACTACCATAACCTACCACCAAAGAACAACCCAAAATAAAAAATTCTTCTGCTCCGGACAATCGCAGTGATACCACAAATTTGTATGTTAGTTGTATGTACCCGTAGTACAGCCCAAAAACAATAGTGCACATTTTGCTTTATTTTTTAGCCTACTTAAAACACACTGACACTGCTACCAATTAAAAAAAAAAAAAAAGAAAAAAATCCTGCCCCAAATATACTGACCCTGAACTTGACCCAAACACTAACCCTGGCACTGACCTAGATCAAACCTTGATCTAGCTATTTTTTTGTTTATTTTTCTATTTATTTATTTTTATTTAATTTTTTTTACATACACTTTTTCTTCTCTCTGCAAGGAAAGAGATACAAAGTATTCACATAGAGAAGAAAAAAAGGCGCTACCACAGCGATTAGTTGACTCTGAACCAGGAGGTCCGGGTCCCGATCATTAGCTCAGGGCCGGGGCTACCCCCCCCCCCCCGAGAGCCTGATTTCCGTGCTGGGAGTGCGCTGTGTGGCACGCTCCCAGCACAAAAAGACAGATATGCATGTACAGTCATGGCCGAAATTGTTGGCACCCCAGAACTTTTTCCAGAAAATAGAGTAGTGCTCACAGAAAAGTATTGCAGTAACATGTTTTGCTATGCACACATTTAGTCCCTTTGTGTGTATTGGAACAAAACAAACAAACAAAGGGAAGAAAAAAGCAAATTGCACATAATGTCACACAAAACTCCAAAAATGAGCGGGTCAAAATTCTTGGCACCCTTAACTTAATATTTGGTTGCACACCCTTTGGAAAAAAATAACTGAAATCAGTCACTTCCTATACCCATCAATAAGCTTCTTACACCTCTTACCCAGAATATTGGACCACTCTTCTTTTGCAAACTGCTCCAGATCTCTTTATTGGAAGGGCGCTTTTTCAGAACAGCAATTTTAAGATGTCTCCACAGGTGTTCAATGGGATTTAGATCTGGACTCATTGCTGGTCACTTTAGAACTCTACAGCGATTTGCTGCCATCCATTTCTGGGTGCTTTTTGACGTATGTTTGGGGTCATTGTCCTGCTGGAAGACCCAAGATCTCAGACGCAAACCCAGCTTTCCGACACTGGGCTCTACAATGCGACCCAAAACCCTTTGGTAATCCTCAGATTTCATGATGCCTTGCACACATTCAAGGCACCCAGCGCCAGGGGCAGCAAAACAACCCCAAAACATCATTGAACCTCCACCATATTTCACTGTAGGTACTGTGTTCTTTTCTTTGTAGGCCTCATTTCGTTTTCGGTAAACAAGAGAATGATGTGCTTTACCAAAAAGCTCTATCTTGGTCTCATCTGTCCACAAGACATTTTCCCAGAAGGATTTTGGCTTACTCAAGTACATTTTGGGAAACTTTTTTAGGTCTCTGTGTCCTCCTGGGTCTCCTGCCATAGCGTTTCTTTTTTTATTTAAATGTCGACGGATAGTTTGCACTGACACTGATGGTCCCTGAGCCTGCAGGACAGCTTGAATTTCTTTGGAAGTTGTTTGGGGCTGCTTATCCACCATCCGGACTATTCTGCGTTGCAACCTTTCATCGATTTTTCTCTTCTGTCCACGCCCAGAGAGATTAGCTACAGTGCCGTGGGTTGCAAACTTCTTGATAACGTTGAGCACTGTGGACAAAGGCAAATCTAGATCTCTGGAGATGGACTTGTAACGTTGAGATTGTTGATATTTTTCTAAAATTTTGCTTCTCAAGTCCTCAGACAGCTCTCTTCTCCTCTTTCTGTTGTCCATGCTTAGTGTGGCACACACAGACACACAATGCAAAGACTAAGTGAACTTCTCTCCTTTTTATCTGCTTTCAGGTGTGATTTTTATATTGCCCACACCTGTTACTTGCCCCAGGTGAGTTTAACCACTTCAGCCCCGGACCAATTTGCAGCTTAAGGACCAGGCCCCTTTTTGCAATTCGGCACTGCGTCGCTTTAACTAACAATTGTGCGGTCGTGCGACGTGGCTCCAAAACAAAATTGGCGTCCTTTTTTTCCCACAAATAGAGCTTTCTTTTGGTGGTATTTGATCGCCCCTGCGGTTTTTATTTTTTGCGCTATAAACAAAAATAGAGCGACAATTTTGAAAAAAATGCTATATTTTTTACTTTTTGCTATAATAAATATCCCCAAAAAATATATAAAAAAACATTTTTTTTCCTCAGTTTAGGCCGATACGTATTCTTCTACATATTTTTGGTAAAAGAAATCGCAATTAGCGATTATTGATTAGTTTGCGCAAAAGTTATAGCGTTTACAAAATAGGGGATAGTTTTATAGCATTTTTATTAATATTTTTTTTTTTATTAGTAATGGCGGCGATCAGCGATTTTTATTGTGACTGCGACATTTTGGCGGACACATCGGACATTTTTGACACATTTTTGGGACATTTGTCATTTATACAGCAATCAGTGCTATTTAAATAGCACTGATTCCTATGTAAATGACAGTTGTAGTTAGGGGGTTAACCACTAGGGGACGGGGAGGAGTCAGTGTGACGTGTTGTGTTTTTTTTTTACAGTAGGGGGCGTGGCTGTACGTCTGACGTCATTGATCGGCGTTCCCGATGACAGGGAACCGCCGATCACTGACAGTCAGTGTAGGAAGCGCGGGGAGAGGTTTGTTTACATAGACCTCTCCCCGTTCTTCAGCTCCGTAACCCGATCGCGGGATACCAGCGGGGATCGGGTCCGCTGGTCCCGCGGCCGGGGTCACGGAGCTCCCGACCGGGTCGCGAGCACGCCGCTAGCGGCGCGCGCGCGACCACGGGCAGGCACATGCACGATCACGTACCGGTACGTGATTCTGCCTGCCCGTGCCATTCTGCTGACGTATATATGCAGTGGCCGGTCGGGAAGTGGTTAAAGGAGCATCACATGCTTGAAACAATCTTATTTATCCACAATTTTGAAAGGGTGGCAAGAATTTTGACTAGCCCATTTTTGGAATTTTGTGTGACGTTATGTTCAATTAGCTCTTTTGTTTTGTTCCAATACACACAAAGGGAATAAACATGTGTATAGCAAAACATGTGTTACTGCAATACTTTTCTGTGAGAAATACTTGATTTTCTGGAAAAACTTCTGGGGTGCCAACAATTTTGGCCATGACTATGTGGCCCTATGAAAAAAAGCCCATTCCAGTGAGGCCTAATATATGTTTTATGTCAACGTGAAAGGGTTAACACCTGTGTAGACATCGACAGACAACATAGACAGTAATAAAAATCTGACGAACTGCTGCATTAACAATATCCCTAGGAATGAAAGTGAGGGTAAATACATTTTTTAGTTACTAAGCCTGGCACTGACCTAGATCAAACCTTGATCTAGCTATTTTTTTTTTTATTTACTTTTTTAGGGTAAATACATTTTTTAATTGCTATCAAAAGAAAATAGAGGGGAAATCTAATAGGGACACCTGTTCCTGCGACAGGGATTTCACTAAAATTGGACTTACTTCCTGTTGAGTTCATTGGATAGAAAGTAAATGGAAATATCCTGAATGAGACACAGATGGCAAAATAAAACTTGAAGTAGTTTTAAAGTACCATTAGGGCTCAGTTCACATTGCTGTGACATGGAATCTGACTTGTGAGACCCCCAAGTCGCATGACATGTCAAATCCAATATTTCTATACGAGAGCTGACTTAATTGATACTACACAAGTCGCTCCAACTTTAGAAAAGGTTTCTGCACTGCTTTGGTCCGACTTGGTTGAGAATTCAGCCCTTGTACAAGCTCCTAAATGGCATCCAAGTTGGATCAAGTCTGCTTGCTGTGGGGGCACTCAACAGGAGGGAGGGGCCAGGAGCTCAGAAGAGGGACCCGAGAAGAGGAGGATCTGGGCTGCCCTGTTCAAATCCACTGCATAGGGCAGGTAAGTATATCATGTTTGTTATTTTTATTGAAAAAAAAATAATATTTGACTTTACAAATCACTTTAATATCCTCTGTACAGATACACATAACACTCCATGTCCACAGGTACAATCATTACTTCCCTTATTCAACCCCACCACTATAGACGAGGTTGCTAAACTTCTTTCTAACATCTAGATAACCACCTGCTTTCTGGACCATGTTCCTTCACAAATGCTATGCTCTCCCTCTGGCTCCATTCTACACTCTCTAACTCACATCTTCAATCTCTCCCTCTCTTCTGGCATCTTCCCCAATTCTCTAAAACATGGACTGGTCACCCCCATAATTTTAAAAGCCCTCACTGGACCTCACCAACCTACGCCCCATCTCGCTTCTCCCCTTTTTATAAAAACGCCTTGAATGTCTGTTTACAACCAACCGAGCGACCACCTCACTGTGAATAACCTTCTCGATCCCCTTCAGTCTGGATTTCGCCCTCAACACTCCACAGAAACCGCCCTCTTAAAACTATCAAATGATCTACTAACCAAAACCAAGACACTATTCTGTACTCCTACTCCTGAACCTTTCTGCTGCCTTTGATATGAGTGCAAATATACCGCTCTACTCTCCAGTCCCACAGAAAATGTATCCACCCTGATTGGACTTGGCAGGTGCTGGCTCTGCTCGTAGTAGAGTAGAAAAAAGGAAGTCTGGACGGCCGCACTTCAAAAAAGGCTTCTTTATTTGTAATCAATAAAATCCAAAAATACAGTCATCGGGAACACGGCATACAGCATGGATAGCTAAGGCGTTTCATGCCTCAAAGGCGCTTAATCATGCTGCCTCGTTGAGCTTGTTTCCTTATGGCTTCTCTGTTGATTGACAGGTGGCTATAAGATAGGGGGCAGGAACTTCCGCTATTGCTATGGCAACCTGTTATCAACAAAGTGCGCCATGCAGTGGAAATACTGCACAGGCGTGAGATTTGGAGGTGCATGGGTGGGTAGCTGCATGGAATCTTGGAAATTCATAGGATCAAGTTTAAGATGCCCACATCTTCGATAGCTACTGCCTGCCAGGAACATGTAGGAAATCGGAGATTGACAATTAAAAATGATTTGGAGAGTTAGAGCAATATCCAAATTAAATGCTGCGAGTGATAAGAATCACAGGGGTGCGCGGAAATTCAGGTCCACGCTGTGGCCGTCATTCGGCTATAGCGCGGACAGCAAGTGGTTAAAGCAAACCTATGATTTGCCCAGGTAGCAGTGCCAGTTAAGAATATATTTGGCAGTACAACGCTAAAGGCTGCTGCTGTGTGTAAGTGTAAGGCCAGCAGCAATGGGTTAAAGAAAATGTTCACTTTCTCCTGTAAAGTGGAAAAGCCATTACTTGTGCCCAACAGAGGATGTGTGTATGGTCAGACCACTGGAATTCCTGGCAACCAGCTGCTTATTAGGCACTTAGAACTCCAGCCAAACTATTAAGTGTATACATGTAAAACAAACTATAGAAGAAACGCATGAAGATTAGTTATTAAGATAGAAGTCCATCTTTTTGACCATGCTGCATGTTACAACATGAAATCTGTCACAGTCTGCAGTCTCTCACCATGTTTACAGAATCCAGGGGTTCTTCTCCCTTCACTATCCTATCAGCTGAGTTTGGTGCATTTGTGTCGCACTCCATCCGCACAGCCGCATTGTTCATTCACAGATCTAGGGATAAAAACTACAAGTCCCATCTTCTACTGCCGCAAAAGGATTTGGAGTTCTCAATGGAGTAGAAGTGTGGTGTGACATCACTACACCTGTAGTCCATTGATACACCTTCCAGCCCTGTAACTGAAGATCCAAACCTTGGTACAGACCAAACGCCAGAAAAATACAAAAACGCCAGAGGAATAGTCTGCAGGAGCCAGAGTATTGCACCCACAATCACGGTTACAATGCTTTGCAAGCTCGAATGCAAAATTAATAAAAAAAAAAAAAAAAGTGAATGCATTTATTTATCGATATGGGTGTATTTATTATTCTTTGCAAAAAAAAAAAAAGTAGAATATTCCTTTATGCAACACAAGGAATCAGAATATATTATCCAAACTTGAGAAAAATAAAAGGTGAACTAGAAGTCCCCTTAAAAAGTTTTGGATAGCTACAGATATAAAAAAAAGTCCAGATGGCTTACGTCAGCAGACAAGACGCCCAAAGTCAATAAGCTGCTTATGGTTCTAAAGAAAGTAGACACTGGACTGCAGACACTGGACACCCTTGCCTGTCCTAATGGGTTGGAAGACAATGACACAAGGAGAGATCACATTACAGTAAACACACATTTTATGCAGTATTAATGCTCAGCTACTGACATCATCCAGTAAGCGTCAGGCAAGATCACAAACACCATTCAGCCCAGAGCAAAGTAAACAGCACACACATTTCCATGGACTCTGGGTCTGTACAGTTTAAACAGTTTACAGGCTTGTCCAATTTGTTATAACAACAAGCAATGATGATCTGCAAAACCTAGTAACTCGTAGCAACCAGATGCCGATCATCATCATGAAAATAATTACAGTAATAAAGAACTGCTGAATGATTGGCGAAGGTAACCGCACTTTGTGCAGCAAGTTTGTGCTTACTTCTGCAATACTTAACCACTACAATACTGGGCAATTTCGCCCCCTTCCTTCCCAGCCCAATTTTCAGCTTTCAGCGCTCTCGCACTTTCAATGATGAAAATTGCGCGGTCATGCTACGCTGTACCCAAATGAAAATTTTCTCCTTTTGTTTGCACAAATAGAGCATTATTTTGTTGGTATTTTTTCACAACTCCGTTCTTTATTTTTTGCAATATAAGCAAAAGAATATCGGAAATTTGGAAAAAAAAAATATTTTCTTCTTTCTATTTTTAACCACATGCCGACCGGGCCATAGCCGAAAGACAGCTACAGCGCAGTCGGCTTATTCTGGGTGGACGTCCACCCAGAAACTTGTTCCCGCACGCACTCGGGAACATCCGTGACCACCGGGTCCCAAGGACCCGGCGCATCACGGTAAACGGCCGCTGTTAGAGGCCGTTTACCACGTGATCGCTCCGTCAAATGACGGAGCGATCACATGTACACAAACCGGCGTCACGTCATGACGCCGGTTCCTCCCTCCCCTCTCTGTACCGATCAGTACAGTGAGAGGGGAGAAGCGGAAAGGGGGAGAGATGGGACCAGCGCTGTGGGCTGGATGTGTAGTGCCCACAGCGCTGGTCAGTGACAGCTACTCTGCCCCCACTGTGCAACACTCTGCCCCCACTGTGCAATACTTTTTAATAGAAACAAAGAATTATTTTTTTTAAATTTTTTACAGAATTTTCAGTATTTTTTGATTTATAGCGCAAAAAATAAAAAACCCAGCGGTGATTAAATACCACCAAAAGAAAGCTCTATTTGTGTGAAAAAAAGGACACAAAATTCATTTGGGTTCAGTGTTGCATGACTGAGTAATTCTCATTCAAAGTGTGAGAGCACCGAAAGCTGAAAATTGGTCTGGTTAGGAAGGGGGTTTAAGTGCCCAGTGGGTAAGTGGTTAAAGAAATCCAATAAAATCGAATTTTGTCATAAATTTAAGCCAAAATGTATTCTGCTACATGATTTTAGTAAAAAAAAATTCAGTTAAGTGTATAATAATTGGTTTGTTTCATCACGGACATATGTACGCAAATGATCATGTACAGATGTGTGCAGGTGATCACGGACATGTGTGCAGATAATCATTGGGACATATGTGGGGGACATGTGTTTTTATTATTTGGGGACATGTGTGTTTTGGGGACATGTGTGTTTACACTACACTGGTGATCAGTGAGTAAAAAGCTGTAAAAAAAAAAAAAAAAACAGCGCATACTCACTGATCACCAGCCGGCTGCAGCGATCCGCTCTCCTCAGCGATGACTTCCGTGTGAGGAGAGGAGAGCCGATTGCCTAGCAACCGGCTGTTTGTTTACATCACATGACGGCTGTGATTGGACATGGCCATCATGTGATCAGGAGGGCCAATCACAGAGCCCTCCTGCCGAGCCGAGATGTGCCATGTCCGGGTGACACAAGCGCATCGGGATCGTGCCGTTGCACGCGCGATCCCCCTACTTCTGAAGGACATTCAGGAACGTCCAGTCAGAAGTAGAGCTAGCCCACCCGGCCGTTTATTTGCAAGTGGGGTGGTTTATGTGCAAGCCGGGTGGGAAGTAGTTAAAGTGGAACTAAACCCTCCTATCCGTTTCAGACAAGGAAGCTGCCTCTTGTTTGATCTGAAACTGCCATGGTGTTGCACATGTGATCAGTTATGACATCAGCCATTTGATGGTTTGACAGTTTGGCTGAAAGCACGAGCAAATGTGAGTTAGCAATCCCGGCCGGGAGTGTAACTTTTTTTTAAACAGTTAAAGCGGAACTTCAGTCATTTTTTCATCTTTCCATCTATTAAATCTTCTGTCCTTGTTGTTTTAACTTTGGATAGTAAATTTTTTTTTTCTGCCAGTAAATACCTTATACAGCCCACTTCCTGTTTCTTGTCTGGTCATTAGCCTAGGCTTATGACATCATTCACAGCTCTCTCTCTCACTCTCACACTCCTATGAGCGCTTACCAGAGAGGGAGGGGGGGTGAGTTATAAGAGGGCCAATAAGAGCTGCAGAGCTGGTGGCTTACCTCTGTGTGTCTGTGTAAATCCAGGAAGTGAACAGGCAGCAGCTTCAGCTGCCCACAGTTAAAATGATTGCAGCCAGACTCAGTGGAGGGAGATTTCAGCAGCATATTTGGCAAGTACAGAATCACAGTATATATAAAATAATGGTTGGAGGGAAGCTTCAGAATAGCAAAGATGTTTTTATTACAAATCATGTGAGCAGACTGCAGTTCCTCTTTAAAATTTATGGGTTTTCGTTTGGACTCCGATATGAAATATGAACAAAGCATATGATATGTATCTATAGTGTGTGCTTGTCTCAATCCAGAGCACTTAGGCTGGCCATGCATGTTCAATTTTCTGGTACAATTTTCCTTTAGATTTACCAAAAAACATATAATACAGTATGAGGTCAAAACTAAATAACTCTAAAATTGTATCCAATTAGGCAGGCCCTTGCACTACATAGTAAGGTAAATATAAAGGAAAATTGTACAAGAAAATTGAACATGTATGGCCAGCCTAAAGCCTTGTACACACGGTATGATTGTTGGCCAACCGAGCGTCAGATTTTTGTCAAAAGGGCGTGTGCCAGGATCTTGGCTTGCATACTAACGGTACACAGTTGTCGTGCCACAAACGCGAACATAGTGAAGTACTACAAGGAATTTCAGCTCTTGAGCGCCACCCTTTGGGCCCCTTCTGCTAATTTCATGTTTGGTGAGCATTGATTCCGAGCATGCGTGTTTGTACTTTCGACTTTTGTGTGGCGGATTTGTGGACTCACCATATGAAATCTGACAACAGACCGTTGTCCGCTGAAAATTTACTAGCCTGTCATCCAATATTTGTTGGCCAAAAGTTGGACAACAATTGTCAAAAGGAGCGTACTAACGGTAAGATTTTAGGACAACAGTCTGTCAACAGACAATCCCCTGCCAACAATCGTACCGTGTGTACGAGGCTTAAGGCGCCATTCACACCTGAGCGATCTGGAGCGACAGCTGCAGCCACTTGTTTTTTAGCTTTTTTTTTTTTTTACCCAAGTGTTTTTGGAGCAGCACAAGTTATTTGAATGGGCCTCCCTCCACTTCAAAAACACTCAAAGAATCTCATGGACCAAATCTCGGCACAGAGCAACGATTTTTTCTGCAATTTTACAGCTCGAAAATCTGGGCAAAAAATCACACTGTGTTTGGGGTGCCATTAAGAAATCACAAACGTGTTCCATATTTTGCCACGATTTTGGAATCGCGGGCAGAATCATGGCGATTCCTCCAGTGCTCAAGAAAGCCTAGGTGTGAATGGAGCCTTAGTGTAATTTCTGCTTGCTGCCTCATTCCTCTATTAGCTTGTGTCACTTCTGACAAGTTTCCCTGACACCAAGAGAAAAAAGGTGACATGGGAGGGCACAGTCTGTGACTGACAGCCTCAGCTCTGTTCTGTTCTTGTGAGCTGTGTGGAGAGGGATTGTGGCCCTTCTCTCCAATCAGTTTTCAGAGCTCTTCTCACTGAGCTCTGCCCAGAGCTGAGAGATCCTGTGTAAATTCTCCACTTTGAATGGATGTGGGGAAAGACGGCTGTAGATAAAACAGGTACAACATATGCAAGAGGATTTGTTTCATTCCCGTGTGTCACCTGAGGCTAGTCACTTCACTGGAGTACATGGAAGGGTTTACAACCACTTTAACTGCCCTCCTCACTAGCTGTACATACCTCCTACAGCTGAGAGCAACAATAGTAAGCAGTCATAATTTTAAGATTACAAAAGTTCACAAATCCCTTGTGTCGCATACACACGATCGGTATTTCAGCCAGCAAAAGACCGATGAGAGCTTTTCATCCGAAAATGTGACCGTGTGTAGGCTCCATCGGAATTTTGCTGGCCGAATTCCGGGCAGCAAAAATTTGAGAGCATGTTCTCAATTTTCCGATCGTCTGTAGCAATTCCGACGCGCAAAATTCCTACACATGCTTGGAAACAATTCGACACATGCTCGGAAGCATTAAACTTCATTCTCGGCTCGTCGTAGTGTTGTATGTCACTGCATTCTTGACGGTCGGAATTTGGTGTGACCGTGTGTAGGCACGACAGTTTGAGCGGAATTCTGTCGGGAAAACCATCACGAGAATTCCAATCGTGTGTACGCGGCATTACATTGACGGTGCTGGGTGGTGCTTATAGTCGATGTAAAACCTCACATATACCCAGTGAAGTGAACAGATTCAGATGATACACAGAGGTGAAACAAAACCCCCTACATAAGTTTTACATGTATATCTGCTGTCTTCAACTTGCTATATTCTTTAGAAAGTGCACATCCTGTTAAGAGATTTTTTCTTCCTGTTCACCACTGGGTGTGGATTTTTGGCATACACTGTGTGACAGCTGATTGGAGGAAAGGCACACCCCCTCCCCTCCACATAGGCAAAGGAAGGAAGCAATGTGCAGAGCTGTGCTGCGAATAGACCAGCTCTCTGCTAATCTATTTATAGCACCCACCCGACAAAATGTCAGACTGGTTTTATCTCAGTTGTCAGAAGTTATCATACTAATTACAGAAGAACGGAGCAGCAGAAAGACACAGGACTCAGGGCTTTGGAAAGAGATAAGAAAACACTACAGATATATGTGCTTAGGTCACGTTTCATGAATCAGGTTTACATCCTCTTTAAGGAGCAAATAACCAGGTTGGACAACTCTGCTTTAGAACATCGGCATTGTAATACTAGACAATCGTTTTTTTTCCACACCAAAAGTTTACTTTTAAAAAGTGTGTCCATAACTTCCTGGATTCCATGCATGTTTTTCAGCTTCTCCTCTCCTGTTTAATTTGATTTTCTAAAGGACTACATATCCCATAGCACCTTGCAGCCTGCACGCAGTGATCCCTGTACTGATTCAGTCTCCTGAAACTCCTCTCAGCACCACAAGACAGGCTCTGTGAATTATGTGACACAGCAGGGAAAATGTGTGGGGATTTTCACAAAGTAAATTTACAAACTTCAAGATTGAAATTTGTATGCAATATGAATTATATACCGGATCAAAATCTATCCTTAGAAGAAGTATGGCCTTTTACTTTCAATCTTTTTTTAATCAACGGTATCGAAAGTGAGGTACAAAAGTGTAAGCCAAACAAGAACCAAGGCCCCGGCGAGTCATTAAAGTGGAAGTAAACCCTCTGGGACCACTTTGACCTACAGGTAAGCCTAGATCAAGGCTTACCTGTAGGTCCAATAAATATCTCCTAAACCTACATGGTTTAGGAGATATTTAGAAAAGAAAATTCACCGCTATCTACGGCGCATGCGCTGTAGACGGCGCGCAGGCGCACTGCGCATGCCGAGATCATGGCAATATGCCGCTCTCGTGCGCATGCGCGGGAGTGACGTCATCGCCGCTCCAGCGAATCACAGCGCTGGAGCGGCGAGACCCGGAAGTCACTCCGGGTTTGATGGCGACGCCCAAGATCGTGGATGTAGACCGCTACGAGGGCTTCGTTCTCAGTGAAGTCCTTCATAATGAGCTAGTATGCTATGCATACTAGCTCATTATGCCTTATCCTTGCAGGTTCATATTAAAAAAAAAAAAAAAAAAAAACGCCTTTACTTCCTCTTTAACAAAAAGTAAAAACAGAATAGGCACAGCAATGTGGTACAGCCCACAATCATACTGCCATCACAAATAACTTCAGCCACATATAGGGCATCATGCGATTTTGAAGTACCTTTCCTTGAAAATTCATACCCGGAAATCCCCCAAAAATATTTTTACAGGTAAAACCATAACATGCTTAACACATTTTTGGATGGTACTGAAATGTTTAGGTTTTAAAAAAAGTGTTTCATCCTTTGAAAAATCATTGGCAATCCCTTTTTTTATTTGGGTGATACACATACAGATCTGTGTATTCTCCCTCTAGTCAGTGGCTATCTGTTGGCCACACTGTACACCATGGGCTCATCCATGCAGCTGCTTCTCTGTTACTGAACAATCCGCCCCTTCACATATTTTTTTTTATGGTTTACCATCATATTTCTGAGTTTTCGGGTCCAAAAAATTGGGTTCCTTTAAATATGCTTATAAACGCAAACGCGGCTAAACACGGGTGCCGCGTTTAGCCGCGTTTTGGGTCTGAAACGTGGAAAAGCAAATTGTCTGAACCCATTTTTTTGCTTCTGGAAAAACGTGGTTTAAAACGCAACTGCCTAAAAACGGGAAAAAAACAAGACTGTGTACATGGACACATAGGATAACATTGGATGCGTTCAGGGGCAGTTGAAAAAAAGTGTCCAACTGCCTCTGAACGCGCGTTTAACAGCGTTTCGTGTGCATGGGGCCTTACAAGGAAGAACTTCTAGGATAGTAACAAATATCAGTGTTTAGAGCCATAAAAAACGCCTTTTTCTACCTTCTCTGACAAGACGACAGAGCAGGAAACTGGTTGACTAGGCAATAGATGGACACAGCTAAAAAGTGTGCTAGTCCTCTTAAAAGTAGTCAGACAGACGCGGCTTCTAAAATAGACATCAGGTCATTGCGTCCGGCGTTAGGCTATTTATAACCCTGCGCATACCTAGCCATCTTTCAGTGACTTTCAGAGTGTGTTTAAAGATTCAATAAGCAAGTTGTCTTCCCTATGAAATGTATTAAATATGTTGTAGGAACGAAGTTTGGATTATTTCATCCCTTTTGACCTGTTTGAAAATATGACGCAGATCTACGGCAATGTCCGCAGTCTAAAAATTGCAGGACTCCTGGCAACAATGAAACACGCCTTCATCTTATGAATGTCTTTCAGCAATGGTTGGTCATTTATTTTTATTTTTTTAAATGCAACGAATGTATTTACCTCAAACTTGTGAAGGAGGTGCCAATTTTTTAGTTTTAAACCCTTCACAAGTTCATTTTAAAGCTTTACATTATCAAAAAGAAAACTCATGATTAATTATAAAAACTGAATCATTTTATAATTAACAATTAATAAAAAACTACCAAAAAAAATTTCTCACCACTGCCAAAACATTTCATCCCTACCTTTAAAGAGGTAGGGATGAAAAAAAGACACCCTGCAAGGCAAAGGCATAATGAGCTAGTATGCATAGCATACTAGCTCATTATGAAAGACTTACCTGAAAACAAAGCCCCCGAAGCGGTCCTTATCCACGATCTTCTGCGCCGCCATCCAGGGCCGGAGTGACTTCCGGGTCTCGCCGCTCCAGCGATATCATTCGCTGGTGCGGCGATGACGTCACGCATGCGCATGAGATCGGCACATCGCCGTGATCTCTGCATCCTCAGTGCGCCGCTGTCTACGGCGCATGCGCCGTAGACAGCGATGCCTTTTCATTTCTAAATATCTTCTAAACCATGTAGGTTTAGGAGATATTTATTGGACCTACAGGTAAGCCTTAACCGCTTAAGCACCGGGCCATTTTACACCCTTCCTTACCAGAGCACTTTTTGCGATTCGGCACTGCGTCGCTTTAACTAACAATTGCGTGGTCGCGCGACGTTACACCCAAACAAAATTGACGTCCTTTTTTTCCCACAAATAGAGCTTTCTTTTGGTGGTATTTGATCACCTCTGCGGTTTTTATTTTTTGCGCTATAAAACAAAAGAAGAGCAACAATTTTGAAAAAAAACACAATATTTTTTACTTTTTGCTATAATAAATATCCAATTTTTTTTAAAAAACAAAGATTTTTTTACTCAGTTTAGGCCGATACGTATTCTTCTACATATTTTGGTAATAAAAAAAAAAAATCGCAATAAGCGTATATTGATCGGTTTGCGCAAAAGTTATAGCGTCTACAAAATAGGGGATAGATTTATTGCATTTTTTTACTAGTAATGGCAGCGTTCTGCGATTTTTTTTCGTGACTGCGACATTGCGGCGGACACTTCTGACACATTTTTGGGACCATTCACATTTACACAGCGATCGTTGCTATAAAATTGCATTGATTACTGTGTAAATGTGACTGGCAGGGAAGGGTTAACACTAGGGGGCGCTGCAGGGGTTAAAATGTCCCCTAAGGTAGTGATTCTAACTGTGGGGGGAGGGGACTCAAGGGGAGGAGACCGATCGGTGTTCCTCCGTACTGGGAACACATGATTGGTCTCCTCTCCACTGACAGGACGTGGAGCTGTGTGTTTACACACACAGCTCCACAGTCCCGCACGGTCCCGTTGTTTTAACGGGCAATCGGCCGCCGGGGCACTCGCACCGGGTCCCGAGCGACGCCGGCGGCGCGTGCGCCCCCTAGGCAGCCGGGAATGGGAGGACGTCATATGACGCCCACCCAGGATGGGAGATCCACCTGCTGGGCGTCATATGTACATGGGCGGGATGTAAAGGGGTTAATCTAGGCTTACCTGTAGGCCAAAGTCATTTGGAAGGGTTTACTTCCACTTTAAATAATGGCAGCAGTACCCAGTTTTGCGGACAGATTTCCCAGAATACCCCACCCTCACTGCTAAAACTTACTTTCTTCCTCTCCCAACAGCTTGCCATGTACAGCATGCCCCACTCAATGATGTCCTTAAAGTGGGGTTGCAACCAAAAAACAAAAAGGGGCTTAAAAATCATAAAAAAAATTAAAAAAAAATAATTGGAAAAAAAAAAAATGTTTTACTCACCTCTAAATGCCTGTTGCTAGGGGGTCCCTCGAAGTCTGCCACCTTCATTGCCCGGGCTAAAAGTCACTTCCTGTAGGCAACGCACAGTCATCTGGGACATGTCATGTGTCCCAGATGAGTGAGCGTCGAATCACGGCGCACGGCGCCGCTCGCGCATGCGCAGTGGGTGCCCGGCTGTGAAGCCCAGCCGGGTTCCCACATTAAGAATGCCGGCGTCGTGAGCGGAGCGGGGAACGAGGGGGGGGGGTCTCGTTCCCCCGCATCGCTGGACCCCGGGACAGGTAAGTGTCCGATTATTAAAAGTCAGCAGCTGCAGTATTTGTAGCTGCTGACTTTTAATTTTTTTTTTTTGCCCGGCCCTCCTCTTTAAGTTCACTGCAATGGATTATTGGTTCAAAAATTGCACAAAGTCACGCCAGGAAAGCAGTATTTCCTGATATGTTCTGAAAACTGAGCAGGTATTTTTTTTGTCTCTTTGCACACTTAGACCGGTCATACACAGTGTGACCCATTAATGGGCAGGCTGACCACAATACTTTCACCCAGTTTTCCTCTGAATCATTTAGCAAACTTTCAAACTGAAAAATTACACTTTTAGTAATGCAGGGCTGTAAATAGCCATTTATCAGGTGATTATTCATTACTGCTAGGTAAAACTGTGGCCATCAATTGCAGACTGTGTCCATTCTGAGGGGTTCCCACCATCCCTGTGCCAAATTCCAGGGTCTGTACACCTGCTGTGCCCATTATGAGGGGTTCCCACCATCCCTGTGCCAAGTTTCCAAGTTCCGCCACTGGGTCTACAACCTTGTCCTTGACATCCTTGGACAGCTCTTTGGTCTTGGCCATGGTGGAGAGATTGGAATCTGATTGATTGCTTCTGTGGACAGGTGTCTTTTATACAGGTAACAAGCTGACAATAGGAGCACTCCCTTTAAGAGAGTGCTCCTAATCTCAGCTTGTTACCTGTATAGAAGACACCTGGGAGCCAGAAATCTTGCTGATTGATAAGGGATCAAATACTTATTTCACTCATTAAAATGCAAATCATATTATAACTTTTTTGAAATGCATTTTTCTGGATTATTTTGTTGTTATTCTGTCTCTCACTGTTAAAATAAACCTACCATTAAAATTATAGACTGATCATTTGTCAGTGGGCAAACTTACAAAATCAGCAGGGGATCAAATACTTTTTTCCCTCATTGTATGTGGCAGGGGTGTGTAAAGCCTCTTTCCCACGGGGCGGATCAGTGCTGATCCACCCCGTGGATATCCGCTTGCTCAGCGGGGATCGCCGGAGCGATCTTCGCTGAGCAGGAAGATGACAGGTCCGTCTCTCTGCACACAGCGCAGGGACGGACCTGTCAGAGCGCCGCTCTCCCCTATGGGAGATCGGGTGACGACGGACCGTAAAGTCCGTCGTCATCCGATCCAATCCACAGACGGATGGAAAAATAGCTTTTTCCTCCGTCACACTTTTTCGGATCGGAGCGGGTTGGATGTCAGCGGACATGTCACCGCTGACATCCGACTCTCCATAGGAGGTCTATGGAGTGTCCGTTCAGGTCCGCCTAAAAAACTGACAGGCGGACCTGAACGGACCGCCCGTGTGAAAGGGGCCTAACTCTTAAAACTGCCTGGGCAAAAATCAAAATCCTTTTCTAGTCAAAGCAGTTCCCGAATATATAATAAACTGTGTATTATTCTGTTTGCCTACATAAAGGCAGATGAGGAGATCAACTATCACAGGACCATCACCATTGCTGGTTTCCCTATAGACTTCCAAAGACTAGTATGCATGGACCGGAGATGCACTTGATGAGCACAGTACCTCTTCAGCATGTATGTTCCTGTGTGTGACATGTTCCAAATGGATCCAAGGAGTGCTCTTACGTAGCACAGCCTGTCCAAAAACTATTGCCCTAGATTAGAAGATAAGTGTAGGATTTGCCTAAATAACACTGAGAGCTTTCCAACAGCTCCATCTTTAATGTCAGACCACACAACACCTGTTCTGGAATCTTCCAGAAGCTTAGTGTCTGCTTCTCAAGCCTGTGTTCTGTGTCTTTTATAAGTCTGCTGTTTCAGCTGCTAGGTTTTACAGCGTTCACTGACTCAAGGGCACAGCTGCTGAACCTGCAGACTGTAGAGACAGCGCCGAGCCCAGGACATCCAGGAGATGCTGAGGCTGCCGGTATGCTTTTCATAACTGACATTACTCTTGGCACCAGCGTTCTACTGCATGTGACTCAGCCGCTAAAGAATCTACTGCGGAGGGGGAAGCACAGGTGTCCTACTGGAAGTGACAAGTCAAGGGTCGAGGAAAGCTGGACCGGCTGGAGCTGTTCTACAAACCACAAGTTTAAAATAAAATCTTAAGCTGCTGGAAATAAAAATCACAGATGCTTCTTACATTCTCATAAATGTAATTTTAGATCCAAAACTACTACATTAGAATTATAGGGTAGTTTGTGGCAAAAAGGGGCCAGTTTACTGTCCTCCAGACTTTAGGTGGGCCGGACTGTGGCCAGTGGGAGTATAAAAAGGTTCCGGCGTCAGTGGGAAAAATAATGCCCCATGGTTTGTTTCAGTGAGAGTAGTTGCACCCCATCATTTGTTTTATTGAGAGGAATTGTGCCCCAACGTTTATGTTATTGGGCCCCATTGCTGGTGTCAGTGGGAGGAAATGTGCCCCCTTCATTGGAGTCAGTCGGGGAAATTATGCCCCATTGTTGGTATCAGTGGATGAAATCTTGCCCCAAGGGCCAGATAAAAGCAAGTAAAAGGGCCGCAGTTTGGAGACCACTGCCGTAGAAGGTAATATTGGAGCACATAAGGAGTCATGGCTACTCTACTATATGGGGACATTAAAACTTGTTATAGGACTGGTGAGCAAACCCAATTCCTTTCCTCTCTTATGAAGAAAAACAAAATTTTTGTACTTACCTGTAAAATCCATTCTTTGGATGGAGTACAGCACGGGACACAGATCGGCCATATTAATTCTTACCTAAAGGGTTATGCACCACTTATAGTTAAATGGACACTTGCAAAATAAGACATGAAGTCCTCCCCTATATAACCCCCCTCCCCCCCCCCCCCAATACTTACCTGAGCCCAATCACAATGCTGCGCTGTGCATGAGAGCAGAGGCTCTCTCCACTGTCACCCTCCTCAGAGACAGAAGCGGAAAACATTGGTCCCCGCTGCTGTCAATCACAGCCAGGGGGCAGGGCCCAGTCATACCCTGTGTGTCTATGGACACAGAGCCTGCTCGGGAGGGAGCCCACATAAATACACCCATAGAAAGTGGCTTGTTTTGGTGGGCACGCCAGCAGGGAACCTGAGAAGAGGAGGATCGGGGCTGTTCTGTGCAAAACCATTGCACAGAGCAGGTAAGTCTAACATGTTTGTTATTTTAAAAAAATAATCAACCTTTGATTCAGCTCTAGTGTGAGTCAGGTGAAAAAAATAAAATAAATGATAATAAATAAATATCCCTGTATGCTATATGACCTACACTATGGTAGACTGTCTGACTTGCAGTTACAGTGAGCAGCAGCTATTTTGTTTGTTGAGTAAACCTAGCTGGAGAAACAATAGGGATTCAAAGACAAGGAGAAGGTAGGGGATGGTGATGGATAACTTGTACATCTGGATTGGCGGTTTCAGCAAAAGGAAAGGGTGGCAGAGCGAGACCTGTACTGTGGACTTAGATGAGTATTTCTTGCTTCACCAGCTAAGCCAAAAAAATGAATTACTCAAATGATGGGTTAGAGGAGGATTAGAGGAATGGGCAATTTTTTGCCTTTTCCTGGAGTTGGTTTGTAGTCCAAATTAGGAGAGCAAGCTACTATGCACCCATGGCTCCTCCATACATATAGTACAGTGAGTGTTGTAACCATATAAAGTGGTTGTAAACCTTAAATATGAACACAGCATATCCCTCCACAGTGTGTACTTCTCATTGCAGAGCAATAAGTGTCATTTCGGTCTGCTGCCCGTTCCTAGGCTATCTGCATGAGTCTCTTCTGACAAGTTTTACTGACACCAAGAGAAAAAAAAGCCGACGACCTACATAGTTAGTCAGGTTGAAAAAAAGACAAGTCCATCTAGTCATTGACCTGTTACTTTCTGCACAAAACAGGCATGAGGCTTACTCCAAAACCGGATTGGAACATGTTTACATTCTTGGAACAATGGAAGGCCCTCTTTGCATCCTGAGCATATTAAGACATTGGGGGAAATTTACTAAAACTGGTGAACTCAGAAACTGGTGCAACTGTGCATGATAGCCAATCAGCTTCTAACTTCAGCTTGTTGAAGGGGTTAAGCTTTGGCAATAAAACCTGGAAGCTGGTTTCTATGCACAGTTGCACCAGATTTTGCACTCAACTGTTTTAGTAAATAACCCCCATTGCATACCAATGTCCCTCCTTCGGTGCCCTTCACTCCTCTACCGGCAATTCCACCTAGACGACCCCCCGGCTTCCTTATTTTTTTTACTTTTTCTCTCCGCTGACAGGGAAGGGAGCTCCAGAACACAGCCAGTGATTGACAGCCTCAGCTCTGTTCCTGTGTGCCGTGTCCTATCAGCTCACTGAGCTCTGCAGTATTTAATATCAGCTCCCTGATTTCTGACAGCTGAGACAAGCTGTATAAATTCTGCACTTTGAAAGGATGTGGAAAAGAGGAGACTGCAGATAAACAGGTACAACTTACGAAGGAGGATTTGTTTCACCTGAGTCCAGTCACTTCACTGGGTATATGTAAGGTGTAACCTGGGGGACAGGTAGCAGGTACAAAGCTCACTGGGATGGGCTGTTTAGTAAGGCACAGATACCAAATCCACTTGAGGTAGTGAAAACAGTGCTGGGTTTATTTGATTCAAATACAAGTCCATACACAGGTGCTGCACAGTCTTCCAGAAAACACATCAAAACAAAAATAACCAAACTAAAAGTCCTAGCCGTGTCTCGGCTCTAACTATAACATACACCGTCTCTAACTATCAAGCTGAGCAAGCCTACCGCTTGTCAGCTTCTGTAAAGAGTTTTTAAAGGGTTTTACCAACCTTTTGGCTCCTCACAAACCATCCATGTTTGTGTGTCCCAGGCAGAGAGCAAAGGCTGTTTGCTCAGGTGAGCTTAAATTAGCCTGGGGAATAGGACTAAGATCCAAACTGGATCATGTCTCAGAGACCTCTGAATGTATATGAGAGGAGCCTGGGAGATGTATAAACCCCGAACAGGACTTCTCCTGGCTCTCTCTGGGACGCTCTGCTACATATCCTCCCCCCTTGTTTCAACCCCAGGGTTGGAACACCTGTGGCCCAACAGGAGTGAACACGGGACAGGGCATCTACATTCCCCATCTCCACACCTGGCCTGTGTTTTACGGTGAAGGAGTAATCCTGTAGAGCCAAAAACCACCGGTTCACCCGTCTATTAGTCTCCTTCTTTTGGGCCATCCATTTCAGGGGAGCATGGTCAGTTATCAAGTCAAACTGGCGCCCTAACAAATAGTACCTGAGCGCGTCCAGGGCCCATTTTATGGCTAAACATTCTTTTTCAATGACTGCATACTTTTTCTCATGGTCATTGAGCTTTCTGCTTAGGTATACGACAGGGTGTTCTTCCCCATTGTATACCTGTGACAGTACCGCCCCGATACCAACATCAGACGCATCCGTCTGAACCAAAAACTCTCTGGAGAAATCGGGAGAGTACAGTACTGGCTGTGCACACAGAGCCTTCTTCAGGACCTGGAAAGACTCCTCTGCTACTGGGGACCATTTCACCATTACAGAGTCTTTCCCTTTCGTAAGGTCTGTCAGAGGGGCAGCTATAGTTGCAAAATTTGGGATAAATCTTCTATAATACCCTGCAATTCCAAGAAAGGCCCTGACCTGCTTTTTGTTTGCAGGGCGTGGCCATTCCTGGATGGCTGCTATTTTACTCACTTGTGGTTTTATGACACCACGGCCAATAGTGTAGCCCAAATACTTGGCTTCCTCTAGACCAATGGCACATTTTTTTGGATTTGCCGTAAAACCTTCTTTGAAGAGGGAATCAAGAACCGCCTGGACACGAGGCAAGTGAGACTCCCAATCAGTACTATGTACCACTATGTCATCTAGATAGGCTGCTGCATATCGTCGGTGGGGTTTTAGGGTCCTGTCCATGGCCCTCTGAAATGTTGCGGGGGCATTTTGCAGCCCAAAAGGCATTTTTTTATATTGAAAGGAACCGTCTGGGGTCACGAACGCAGTCTTCTCTTTGGCGCTACCAGTTAGGGGTATTTGCCAATACCCTTTTGTCAAGTCTAAAGTGGTAAGATAGCGAGCCTTGCCAAGTCGGTCTATAAGTTCGTCTACTCTGGGCATTGGGTATGTGTCAAACTTTGTCACCGCATTAAGCTTCCTGAAGTCGTTACAGAACCTCCACGTGCCATCCGGTTTTGGGACTAGCACGATGGGGCTAGACCAGTCACTATTGGATTCCTCAATGACATCTAGCTCCAACATTTTTTTAACTTCCTTGCTGATGTCCTTTCTCCTCGCTTCAGGAATTCGGTAAGGTTTGAGCTTGACACGTACCCCAGGTTCAGTAACAATATCATGCTGAACTGCTGAAGTCGTCCCAGGTAACTCTGAAAACTTCTCTCTATTCCTTATCAGGAATTCTCTAGTGTCCTGTTTTTGGGAATATGAGAGGGTGTCTGGAATCGTGACCTCAGGGATGAGAGGGGACTCAGTACCCGTAGGCGTTACTGGGAGAGGCCTCGCAGTTAACGCCATTCTATCTTTCCAGGGTTTTAACAGGTTTATATGGTAAACCTGTTCGGGCTTCCTTTTTCCTGGTTGATAAACCTTGTAGTTGACCTCCCCAACTCTCTCAATTACTTCAAAGGGACCCTGCCACTTAGCCAGGAACTTGCTCTCAACAGTGGGAACTAACACCAGGACCCTGTCACCAGGTGAGAAAACACGGAGTTGGGCCCCCCTGTTGTATATTCTCTGTTGGGCTGCCTGGGCCTGCAGTAAGTGTTCTTTTACCACTGGCATGACTGCTGCAATCCTCTCCTGCATTTGGGCAATATGCTCAATGACACTTTTATGGGGTGTCTGTTCTCCCTCCCAAGTTTCTTTGGCTATGTCTAAGAGTCCCCGAGGGTGTCTCCCATAAAGCAACTCAAATGGGGAGTACCCCGTAGAGGACTGGGGAACCTCCCTGATGGCAAACATCAAGTATGGTATCAGGAAGTCCCAGTTTTTCCCATCCTTGTCCACAACCTTTTTTAACATGCTCTTTAACGTCTTATTGAAGCGTTCCACTAAGCCATCCGTTTGAGGATGATACACTGAGGTTCGCAGCTGCGTCACTTTAAATAATTTACAGAGCTCCCTAGTTATTCGCGACATAAACGGGGTGCCCTGGTCTGTAAGGATTTCTTTCGGGATGCCAACCCGACTGAACACCATAAACAGTTCTTTGGCAATGTTTTTAGCAGACGCGGCACGTAAGGGAACTGCTTCAGGGTAACGGGTAGCATAATCCATGATTACGAGGATATGCTGATGACCCCGAGCAGACTTGGGAAGTGGGCCCACAAGGTCCATGGCAATCCTCTCAAAGGGCACTTCAATGATAGGCAAGGGCACTAAAGGACTTCGGAAGTGGGATAGTGGGGCTGACATCTGACACACAGGACAGGATTGACAATAATTCTTAACATCTTTCTGTATCCCGGGCCAGTAAAACCTGCGCAACACCCTTTCAGTAGTTTTTTTCAACCCCTAAATGGCCTCCTAGCAAGTGCCCATGGGCAAGTTCTACCACCAGCCGTCTGTATGGCTTTGGGACCACCAACTGTTCAACCACTTCATCAGTCATTTTACATACACGATACAGTAAATCCTCATTGCTGCTGAAATAAGGAAAACAGGGCCTGTCCCCGGGTTCGACAGGTACACGATTAATCACTATTACATTTTCCCAGGCCCTGGAAAGGGTATGGTCTTTTCTCTGCTCAGTACCAAAATTTTCCTTATGCACATTAAGGTCATCAAACTCTAACATAGGCTCGGGGTCAGCAGACGGCTGTCCGGCTCTACTGGTAGTGGGGACTTCCTCAGGGTCCTCCAGCTCTCCTGCCATAACCGATAGAGGAAAAGCCGGGGAGCCCTGAGAAGAGTCCCCTGAACCCACATTGTCAGTAGTGGCCAGGAATTCTGGCTCTGCGACTGAGTCAGGTACTGCGACCGAGTTGGGATGATCCCACAGTTCCCAAAACTTAGGGAAGTCCCTACCAATGATGGCCTCATGCACCAAGTGGGGAACAAGTCCAACCGGATGGGTCACTGTACCTAAACCAGTTTTAAACTGAACAGTTGTTACAGGATACTCCCGGGTATTTCCATGTATACAGATCACAGCAACATTTTTAGCATGATAATTTACAGGTTCAATCATTTCAGCTGTAACCAAAGTCACCAGACTTCCAGAGTCCAGCAAGGCTGTAATAGGCTTATCATTCACAGTCATTTGGCACATTGGTTTTCTCATATTTGGGGTTGCAGTGCATGAAACCGCTGCAAACATAGACTGCCTTCTAATAGATAAATCACACTGCATTGGTTCATCTGTCAATGGACAATTTGCTGCAACATGTCCCATTTCTTGGCAACGAAAACACCTGACGTTTCCCCAGTTTGGTTTGCTGACAGGCACTGGCTTCCCTTGTTTGGGATGCCAAACTTCAGTCCTGGCACCAAAAATCCTCCCCCCTATTTCCTTGCCATGCTTACCACCCACTTCCCCTGGAACAGTCTTACCGGTTGTCTGGGGAGACCGTGGCTTTGGGTGGAAAGTCCGTGCGGCTGTAGGGGTGGTGACCAGGTTCTTTGCAGCAAAATATCTTTCAACAAGTTCCACCAGGTGGTTCGCCGAATTGGGGTCTCCTTGACTCACCCACTCCTGCAGGGGAATTGGTAGTGACCTCAGGAACTGGTCCATGACCACACGCTCCACTATTTGTGGCCCAGACAGGGACTCCGGCTGTAGCCATTTCCTCACCAGGTGAATTAGGTCGAACATCTGCGATCTTGGAGGCTTCTCGTCTTGGAAGGACCAGCTGTGGACCCGCTGTGCTCGAACTGCCAAAGTGACACCAAGTCGTGCCAGTATTTCCTGTTTGACCTTTTCATAGTCTGCTGCTTCTGCTGACTCCAAATCATAGTAGGCCTTCTGCGATTCCCCAGTAAGCAACGGGGCGACCAGTCCTGCCCACTGGGTTTTAGGCCAACCTTCCCTCTCAGCGGTCCGTTCAAACGTTAGCAGAAAGGCCTCTGGATCATCCTCTGTAGTCATCTTGGACAAAAAGCGAGCCACATGGATGGCTGAGGGCTTGTCTCCAACATTATCAACGTTAGCAGGTGACCACTGTGCTATTGTCTCCACAACCTCAGACAAGGTTTTCCTATCTGCTTTTGCATCAGTGGCTAGCTGTGCAAACAGCCTCTGCGTTTGTTCCTGTGCGATAGCATTAGCTTGCTGTTGTGCCGCGTGGAGTGCAGCATTAGCTTTCTGCTGTACAGCGTTTGCTTGCTGTAGTGCAGCATTTGTTTTCTGCTGTTCAGCGGTTGCTTGCTGTTGTGCAGCTTGAAGTGCAGCGTTTGTTTTCTGCAGTGCAGCGTTTGTTTGCTGTTGCGCAGCGTTGGATATCATCAATTGTTTTAGGATTTCCTCCATGTTTAGTCACTCTAGGTACTGGCCTTTTAAGTAGTAACTTACTACAGCTGCCCGCTGAAATCCACCATATGTAACCTGGGGGACAGGTAGCAGGTACAAAGCTCACTGGGATGGGCTGTTTAGTAAGGCACAGATACCAAATCCACTTGAGGTAGTGAAAACAGTGCTGGGTTTATTTGATTCAAATACAAGTCCATACACAGGTGCTGCACAGTCTTCCAGAAAACACATCAAAACAAAAATAACCAAACTAAAAGTCCTAGCCGTGTCTCGGCTCTAACTATAACATACACCGTCTCTAACTATCAAGCTGAGCAAGCCTACCGCTTGTCAGCTTCTGTAAAGAGTTTTTAAAGGGTTTTACCAACCTTTTGGCTCCTCACAAACCATCCATGTTTGTGTGTCCCAGGCAGAGAGCAAAGGCTGTTTGCTCAGGTGAGCTTAAATTAGCCTGGGGAATAGGACTAAGATCCAAACTGGATCATGTCTCAGAGACCTCTGAATGTATATGAGAGGAGCCTGGGAGATGTATAAACCCCGAACAGGACTTCTCCTGGCTCTCTCTGGGACGCTCTGCTACAAAGGGTTTACAACCACTTTAATTAAACCACTTCCCTACCAGCACAAAGTAATATGATGCCAGCAGGAACACCCCCTCCATCTGGGTTAGGCGTCATACGATTCTCGCGTGGGGGCACACAGCGATCAGGAGTGTGTGAGGAGGAGATTGCAGTAACAGCTAGTTACCGTCTACAGTGCACACTAAAACACACTGATTGCTCATAAATAAAAAGTACCTGTCTCCAGCCCATCAGAGTACCCAAGTACCTGTGTGCAGCCCATACCTCATAGAATTTGCGTTGGGGTGTTAGCTTTCCAAAATGGGGTCATTTTGTGGGCGTTTTACATTGTCCTGGTGTTCCAGGGCCTTCAAAAGTGTTATAGGTAGTCATGAAATGAAATGTGTAATTTATGCTCCTAGAACACCTGACGGTGCTCCCTGCATGTTGGGCCTCTCTATGTGACCAGGATGTGTAAAAGTTTCACACATGTGGTATCGCCATACTCGGGAGGAGTACCAGAATTTATTTTAGGGTGCAATTGCAAGTATGCCTATGCTGTGTATGAGAAATAACTTGTTATGACAAGTTTGTGTAAGAAAAACTAAATTCTTAATTTTTCCAAGAATTGTGGGAAAAATTATGAGTTCAAAAAACTAACCATGCCTCTTACTAAATACATTGGACTGTCTATTTTCAAAAAGGGGTCATTTGGGGGGTATTTTGTACTATCCTGACATTTTCAAGAAATGAGACTAACTTTACACAGACTAAATAATATCCACTAATTTGGGTTATTTTTTTTTACCAAAGATATGTAGCAGTATAAATTTTGGCCCAAATTTATGCACAAAAATTACATAT
The DNA here is from genome assembly GCA_028564925.1 of Lithobates sylvaticus. Taxonomy (NCBI): domain Eukaryota; kingdom Metazoa; phylum Chordata; class Amphibia; order Anura; family Ranidae; genus Lithobates; species Lithobates sylvaticus. The sequence continues at coordinate 91,580,996 of CM053038.1, forward strand.
TTGCAAAATTTTAGAAACTACCGTAAAAAAAGTTTTCACTTATAGCGCAAAAAATAAAAAACCCAGTGGCGATTAAATACCACCAAAAGAAAGCTCTATTTGTGTGGAAAAAAAAAAATGATAAAAATTTTGTTTGGGTACAGTGTTGCATGAGTAATTGTCAAAGTGTTAGAGCGCTGAAAATTAGTCTGGGCAGGAAGGAGGTGAAAGTGCCCTGTATTAAAGTGGTTAATTAAAAAAAAAAAAAAAAAAAAAAAACACCATATCTAAATAACTTTTTCCTAATCAAAATACAGCTGTCAACTGTGACCCGGATCTTTCCCAGTCTGTCTGCAGGAAAACATAAGCAGGGGGAGCTACTACTCCTCTGCTGCTGGTTACATGTTAAAAATGGAAAAACAGCTGCTTTGGAATACAGAGTAAAAATAAATAAATATTAAACGTTTAAAATTTTCATACATATATACATTTTAAATCAAATATATATTATTTTTTGGCAATAAGATGGTGTGGGCAGATTTCTGCTAGTCACAGGCTGTGTCATGCCCCTCCAGCTTGCTTCTTAGAAGAGGGAGGTGAATCCTCCATTCTTTTACATGTATATCCTGCCCCCATTGTGTTTAGATGGATAGTGGGCATGGGAGGAGGAGATTGGGAGTGGGCTGCTCAGATGCGATTAGGGGGAAAGCTCAGCATAGGAACTCACTGAAAACTGAGCATGTGCAGAGTTGTCACCACAGCTGGAAAATCCCCAGCCGAATTGGAGACATGAACTGAAGGAGGATATAGAGAGCAGCAGGATCAACCAGTTTTTTTTAATACAGAACCGAGTCAGTATGAACAGCAGTGTAATACACCATTTATTAATGTTTTTTTATGATGTTTGTTTTTCGTAACCGCTTAAGCCCCGGACCATTTTGCTGGCCAAAGACCAGAGCACTTTTTTACGATTCGGCACTGCGTCGCTTTAACTGACAATTGCGTGGTCATGTGACGTGGCTCCCAAACAAAATTTACTTTTTTTTCCCACAAATAGAGCTTTCTTTTAATGGTATTTGATCACCTCTGTGTATTTTATTTTTTTGCGCTATAAACAAAAAAAAGAGCGTCAATTTTGAAATAAACACATTTTTTTGCTATAATAAATATCCCCCAAAAATATATAAAAAAACATTTTTTTTCCTCAGTTTAGGCCGATACGTATTCTTCTACATATTTTTGGTAAAAAAAAAAATTTTTAAATTTGCAATAAGCATTTATTGATTGGTTTGCGCAAAAGTTATAGCGTCTACAAAATAGGGGTTTGTTTTATGGCATTTTTATTAATTTTTTTTTTTTTTTTTTTTATTAGTAATGGCGGCAATCAGTGATTTTTATGGTGACTGCGACATTATGGCGGACACATCGGACATTTTTGGACCATTGTCATTTATACAGCAATCAGTGCTATACAAATGCACTGATTCCTGTGTAAATGACACTGGCCATGAAGGGGTTAACCACTAGGTGGCAGTGTAGGGGTTAAGTATGTCCTAGGGCACGTTTCTAACTGTGGGGGGGGCGTGGCCGTCTCTGCTCCAATCACATGGAGCAGAGATCAGTGACACTGTCACTAGGCAGAATGGGGAGATGCTTGTTTACATTAGCCGTGAGACGATCGTGGGTATCCCCGCGGCGATCGAGTCCGCGGGACCCGCGACCCAGCTCACGGAGCTCCCAGCCAGCGCGTGCCACAGGTGGCGCGCACGCGATGGCACACCGGCAAATTTAAAGGGACGTACAGGTACGCCCATTTGCCTGTCTGTGCCATTCTGCCGACGTACATCGTCGTGCGCTGGTCGGGAACCGGTTAAGTATGTTACTGGCAGGATCATCAGTTCAAAATAAAAAGGAACCAAAGATATGGTGGCTCTATGTTTTCTTTTTTCAGGCTAGGGTAAGCTGCAACATATGCCAATTTCTTGTTTTGGGCCCACATAAGCTTTAAAATTTACTGACTCTCTAAGCATCCTGTCTACAAATTCTCACTAACTAATCAACACACTTTTAAAAATGTTGAACACATGAAGTAAATTTTGCCTTCCACCGTTCTACATTCAGTTGAGGTGATAATCGAAGCAAGCAGGCAATTTTAATCTATTTCAGCAAAAACTGGCCACAGCCTTTATTCAGCAAAAATGTGCTGCTAACAGCCAAAGCAAATAACGCGGTCATTCAATAAATATTACAAAACGGCAAGAATTATTACAGTGTTTCGCCAAGGCACAGAAACTAATTATTATGCAATTTAAGACAACCATTTAAAATACATTAAATCTTACAAGACCAGCGCTGTAATGTGGAGGACTAAAACTTGCAATTAATTGAGAAATGATTGTAATCTAATTAGTTACACATCATTAAGACTTTTAGATTGCCATCTTTGGGGTAGTGCAAAGAGCAACAAGAATGTGGAAAGGCCAGTAACCAAAAACACAACCAATCACCCTTCAATGTAATGACTGCCGAGGCTGTGTATACCAGGATGGTACTTGTGGCCTGGTGCCTAGGGGGGCAGGGTAAAAAAACAGCACCGAATTTTAAAAAGCAAGCCCTTTCTGCTTGAAGCTTGTAGTTCTAAAACACTCAATAAGCCAAATCCCATTAATTTCAATGGCCCCTTTTCACATACACTATATTACCAAAAGTATCGGGACGCCTGCCTTTACACGCACATGAACTTTAACCACATTATGACCTGCACACACAGTACGTCAGCAGAATGGCACGGACAGGCAAATGGGCTTTAAATTTGCAGCCGTGCCATCGCAAGCTCCGCGAGTCGGGTCGTGGGTCCCACGGACCCGATAGCCGCGATCGTCTTACGGAATAGGAAGAACGGGGAGATGCTGATGTCAACAAGCATCTCCCTGTTCCGCCTAGTGACAGTGTCACTGATCAGCTCTCCCTGTAATCGGGAGAGCTGATCAGTGTAGTGTTACACACAGCCCCTACAGTTAGAAACACTCCCCAGCACACACTTAACCCTAACCTAGCCCCCTAGTGGTTAACCCCTTCACTGCCAGTGTAATTTTTACAGTAATCAGTGCAATTTAATCGCACCGATCGCTGTCAAAATTGTCCGATGTGTCCGCCTTAATGTCGCAGTCATGATAAAAAAAAAAAAAAAAAAAAAAAATATCGCAGATCACCACCATTACTAGTAAAAAAAAAATTAATAAAAATGCCATAAAACTATCCCCTATTTTGTAGACACTATAACTTTTGCGCAAACCAATCAATAAACGCTTATTGCGATTTTTTTTACCAAAAATATGTAGAAGAATACATATCGGCCTAAACTGAGGAAAAAACATTTTTTTATATATTTATTATAGCAAAAAATAAAAAAATAATGTGTTTTTTTCAAAATTGTCGCTATTGTTTTGTTTATAGCTCAAAAAATAAAAACCGCAGAAGTGATCAAATACTACCAAGAGAAAGCTCTATTTGTGGGAAAAAAAGGACGTCAATTTTGTTTGGGAGCCACGTCGCAAAATCGCGCAATTGTCAGAAAGCGACGCAGTGCCGAATCGCAAAAAAACGATCTGGTCTTTTGCCAGCGAAATAGTCCGGTCTGAAAGTGGTTAATGGCATCCCAGTCTTAGTCCGTAGGGTTCAATATTGAGTTGGCCCACCTTTTGCAGTGACAACAGCTTCAACTCCTCTAGGAAGGCTTCCACAAGTTTTAGGAGTGTGTCTATGGGAATGTTTGACCATTCTTCCAGAAGCACTTTATTGAGGTCAGGCACTGATGTGAACGAGAAGCTTTGGCTCGCAGTCTCTGCTCTAAATCATCCCAAAAGGTGTTCTATCGTGTTGAGGTGCAGGCCAGTCAAGTTCCTCCCCCCCAAACTCACTCATCCATGTCTTTATGGACCTCGCTTTGTGCACTGGTGCGCAGTCATGTTGGAACAGGAAGGGGCCGTCCCTAAACTGTTTCCACAAAGTTGGGAGCATGAAATTGTCCAAAATGTCTTGGTAAGACAAAGGTATATTGAGCTACAGGTTTAGGAGATATTTACAGGTAAGTCTTTTTATAGGCAACCTGTAGGTACAAGTGGTGTAACAGGGTTTACAACCACTTTAAGACTTCCCTTCACTGGAACTAAGGGGCCAAGCCCCACCCCTAAAAAACAAACCCACACCAGAATCCCCCCTCCCCCAAATGATTTGGACCAGTGCACAAAGCAAGGTCCCTAAAGATATGGATAAGCAAGTTTGGGGTAGAGGAACTTGACTGGCCTGCACAGAGTCCTGACCTCAACCTGATCAACCCAACATCTTTGGGATGAATTATACACACTCCTATACCTTGTAGACAGCCTTCCCGGAAGAGATGAATCTGTTATAGCTGCAAAGGGTGGGCCAACTCAAAATGTAACCCTACAGACTAAGACGCTATTAAAGTTCATGTGTGTGTAAAGGCAGGTGTCCCAATACTTTTGGTAATATAGTGTATGAGCATTCTGTCGCCTGTCGCTCAAAAAAGTACATGAGCTTCTTTTTGGCAGATTACAAGCATTTTTGGCCCCATAGACTTCAATAGAAAAGCCTGAAAATGCTTGACATTGGCATTTTCTTGCGCGTTTTCTGCTCAAACAGCAGCTCTCCACCCCTTATTCTCTCCCCTTCTACTCCCCATTAGTGCTTTCTATTGGCTAAACAAAAATGTCTAGAGCTGTAAAACGCTTCTAAAAACTCTCCAATAAAAAACGCCTTTAAGTCGTTACGCTCAGGTTCAGCTTCCATCTCTGAACCAAAGTAAATTAAGCAAGATAATAATAGGGGTGCGGGGGTATTGTGAAGAGTCAAAAGACTCTTTGCAGTTCAAAAACCTAAAGCCAACTTTATTTTCTCATTTGCTGCTCTGTACAGTAGAATTGTGGATCAAAATAAAAAGACCATATACTGCTGTCAATGGCATATTCTCCACATTCAGATTAAAAGGGCAGCGCAGTGGCTAAGTGGTTAGCATAACTGAAATAGGTGAAATACTGCGCCAATCTGAAACGCGATTTTATGGCGTTCAGAAAACAGCCCATAGACTCCACTGCTGATAAACATCCAAAAACATCCATGTGTGGCCACAAAGGATAACATAAAGGGGAGTTTATGGGCTGTTAAGAAAAACGCCCAAACTCCCAAAAACATCCGTTGAGCTTCAGTGTGCATGGAACCTTAGGATTTTCCCCAAATGCCAGACAACTTACTTTATCGGAAATAACCGCCTTTATTTCTCTTATGCCTTAACATTTATAAAAGGAAATGTCCTGCCAAGCTACTTCGCATCTTTAGATGTACTACAAACCTACTGCAGCCATGAGCGGCTTACCATTTTCTTTTTCTTTTTTTGTTCTTTTAACCAGCTACTGGCTGTTATGTAATAGTAATCCAAGTGGCTGTATAGCCACCCAATCACTTTTAGGCTTCATGTACACAGGATGTTTTTACAACCTCTCCTGAACGATTGAACTTGACAGATAGTAACCCACGTTTAAAACATTAGTTTTGCAGCGTTTGCGTTTAGAAGAGTTTTTTTTATTTTTAGAAATAGGCAAAATGAAAAACGCCTGTAAAGGAAACGCTGCTAAATGCGAGTTACCGTGTTTGGTGTTTGAAATGCCTCTAAACACAGCTTCTGAATGCATTTTTTTGGGTTCCAAAAAAAAAGCCTGGAAATGACTATAAACGACCCTGTGTACATGTACTGATAAGATAACAGAGGAGAGTTCAGGAGCAGTTGAAAAAAATGCCCAACTGCTCCTAAGGTCCCTTTCACACTTATACGACTTGTCCCACGATTTGGGACTGCAAAGTAGCATGACAAGTCGTTCCCCATGATTTCCAATGACAGCCATTCATATTACTACGACTAAGTTGTTCCGTAAAATTGAGCGACTTTGAAGTCGCACAAGTGTGAAAGAGGCTTAAACATACGTTTACCAGCAGCAGTGTACATGAGGCCTTAAAGTGTAGGTGTTGTGGTGGAAAACAGTGCAATGCATTATGCACATTGATACTGCTCCCTTCACAATGCACACCAGCACTGCAGTATAATTTGGCCTCTGGTGGGAGCGAGTCCTAAAGCCCATGTCCTAACTATACTTTTTTTTACAGTTTTGGACAAAAGTTAAGAAGAATGTCTTTCAATTTTCAATTTCTGCCTGTGACTCCATTGAGGAAATTCCCCCTCATTTACTGGCTGTGTAATGCTATACAAATTATTAGGGGGCACAGCCATCAGGAAAGGAAGGCGCAGAAAAAAAATAAACAACGTCAGATTCTCTAACCCTCACACAACTATAAAATATGGGCATTTAGACATATGTGGTCATGTAATTTGGAAAGACAAAAAACAAATAAAGTTTAATAAAATATGGGGATTTTTTACATTTTATTGTATTTTACAAATTGAACTCCATGCAGATGTCAAAATAATATGAATGAATGCAGGAATTTATTTTAACATATAAATACATTTTAAACAAATCCGTTTTTCATTTTATGAATGTAACTATCTAGTCAGTAGGCTGGAAGTGCTCCTCACCGGTTGTTTTAGTTGTAGAATTACAAATCATCTGGCAGATAAAACACGATTTTAGCGGTGTATTTAGTGCCTTGCCTGGGGCTTTGATGGAGCTTGAAACTGTATTTTGCTTACTCTGCATTTCTAGGTAAGATCCGTGTTCTGTGGAAATGCTTAAAAATGCACCACAGTGTGTGCAAAACATATCGAATGGGAAGTTCCATTTTACAGTGAGTATAGAAAATAATCACAATTTGTTTTGCAGCCTGAAATAAAGACAGACACAGCTTTCATTTTCTCCAGCTGTATTTACTAGTGCAACTGAGAACCTCCAAATGAAAGATTTAACACCAACATGACAGAAAAAAAAAAAAAATCAAAAACAGAATCACTGAGTTGGAAAAAGGTATATGATATTTTGTTGAATCCCATTTTGCTTTAATTACAGCCTTTACTCTGTTGGGATTTGTCTCTATTAACTTTGCACATCTAGACTTTAGATATTTTCCCATTCTTCAATGCAGAACTGCTAAAGGGCAGCCGGGATGCGCGAACCAGCGTACCTGTACGTCGGTCTGTCCATGAGATCCAGGGGGCGCGGCAGGAACTCCCCCGTGGGTCCGGCGGACTCTACGAACGGGTCGGATCCCCAATCTGACAGGGGACATTGAGATCTGCTGTTCCTAGTGGTCAGGAACAGCGATCTCTGTTGTCCCAGTAAGCCCATCATCCACAAAGTTTGAACACACCCAGAGAACACAGTAAGCCCCTCGATCGCCCCCTAGTGTTAACCCCTTCCCTGCCAGTGTCATTTATACATTAATCAGTGCATTTTTTTTAGCACTGAGCACCGTAATAATGTCACTGGTCCCCATAATGTGTCACTTGGGGTCAGATTTGTCCACCGCAATGTCGCAGTCCCGCAAAGAAAAAAAAAAAAAAAAACGCTGATCACCGCCATTACCAGTAAAAAAAATAAAAAATTAAAATAAAAGCCCATAAATCTATCCCATAGTTGGTAGACGCTATAACTTTTGCACAAATTAATAAATATACGCTTACTGCAATTTTTTTTACCAAAAATATGTAGAAGAATACATATTGGCCTAAACTGGTGAATAAATTTGTTTTTGTTTTTTTGATATGTGATATAGCAGAAAAAAAAAAAATATTGTATATACTCGAGTATAAGCCGAGTTTTTCAGCACTTTTTTGTTGTGCTGAAAGTGCCCCCCTCGGCTTATACTCGAGTCAAGAACTTTTCTGCAGCAAAAAAAAAAGACTTAGTTAGACTTACCGGTGACGGTATTTCTAAGAGCCTTTCAGGACAACCCTGGAGAGAGCGCAGCTCCGCCCACTTTTCAGGAAACACATGCTTGACCTTTAAAACCCCTCCTCTTCCACCATGGCTTCAGTTATTGGGGACCTCCGGCATACTGGAAAACAAAGCACAGAGAACCACACAAAAAAACCATGACAGATACTTGTATCCTTTTTATGCATTCAGAAACACAAGGGAGGGAACTAGGGGTTGTCCTGAAAGGCTCTTAGAAATACCGTCACCGGTAAGTCTAACTAAGTCTTTCTCAAATCGCCTTTCAGGACAACCCTGGAGAGGATAACCGAGAAGCTTACCTAGGGTGGGACTACTGCTTGCAGTACCTTCCTGCCAAAGGCCTGATCTGCAGCTGACAGCAAGTCCAGCCTGTAGTGCCGAAGGAAGGTCGAGTAGCTTGACCACGTGGCCGCCTTACAGATCTGATCAGGCGTAGCACCGGCCCTTTCAGCCCAAGATACTGCTGTTGCCCTAGTGGAGTGGGCAGCAATCCCTGCTGGGGGCACTTCCCCTTTGGCCTTGTAGGCCTCTGCAATAGCCCCCCTAAGCCACCTGCCCAAGGTGCTCTTCGAAGCTTTTTCCCCTTTGCGGGGTCCTGAGAAGATCACAAAGAGGGCATTAGACTTCCTGAACTCCTTAGTGACCAAAAGGAACTGCAGAAGACATCTCCTTACATCTAGCGTGTGGAACGCCTCCTCACCTGCGTTGGCAGGAGCTGTAGAGAAGGTAGGCAAAACAATTTGCTGGGAGTGATGAAACTTCGAGGAGACCTTGGGCAGGAAAGCTGGGTCTGTTTGAAGAACCACTCTGTCTGGGAAAATTCTAAGGAAAGGTTCCGTAACTGCCAGAGCTTGCAGCTCACTAATACGTCTTGCTGACGTAATAGCCACCAAAAAAATAGTTTTCAAGACTAAATCTTTTAAACAAGACCCCTGTAGGGGTTCAAAAGGTGCCTCCATAAGCCCCTGAAGGACAATGGATAAATCCCAACTAGGGAAAAAGGTAGGAGCCACTGGCCTATTTCGAGCCAGAGCTCTAAAAAATCTGGAAATTAAAGTCTCCCTGGACAGGGTTTTTTCAAAATAAACAGATAAAGCTGCTACCTGCGTTTTCAGGGTGCTAGCTGCTAATCCTTTTTCCATCCCCTCTTGGAGAAATTCCAGAACGGACACTACACTTTTGACCTGGAATCCCTTAGAGGTACAGTACGAATTAAATTTTTTCCAAACTTTAAAGTATATTGCCCTAGTCACCTCCTTTCTACTGGACAGGAGAGTCCTGACTACTCTATCGGACAGGCCTCTAGATTTTAGGAGGTCCTTTTCAGAAGCCAGGCCGTTAGCTGAAGTCTGCCTACTTCTGGGTGAACCACCGTTCCCTGCAACAGCAGGTCCTCCCTGACTGGCAACCTCCACGGAGGCTCCACTGCTAAGCCTAGGAGAGCCGAAAACCAGGGCCTTTTGGGCCAGTAGGGTGTGATCAGGATCATACCGATCCCCTCTTCCCTGAACTTCCTCAGTACCAACAGAATTAAAGGGAAGGGGGGAAAGGCATAGCACAGGTGGTAGTGCCATGGGTGAGCCAGGGCATCCAGACCCACGGCTCCGTCCTCCCTGTGCAGGGAAAAGAAACTGCGGACCTTGCAGTTCTGCCGATTGGCAAAAAGGTCTATTTGAGGAGACCCCCACACTTTGGTGATCATAAGAAAGACGTCTTGATTCAGAGCCCATTCTGCCTCCAACAGCCTTTTCCTGCTGAGCATGTCCGCGAAAAGGTTTAAGGAACCCTTCAGGTGGACTGCCGAGAGGGAGGCTACCCATGGTTCCGCCCAACTGAAAAGTTGCTCGGCTAGGACCATAAGAGCACTGCTCCTGGTTCCTCCCTGTCGCTGTACATAAGCCACCGCGGTCGTATTGTCCGAGAGGATCTGGACATGATGACCCCTCACTTCCTCTTGAAAAACTCGAAGGGCTAAGAGAATGGCCCTGAGCTCCCGCCAGTTTGACGATCTTCGCGACTCTGTTTTGGTCCAGGTCCCTTGTGTCGTCAAACCGTCCAGATGAGCCCCCCAACCCCAAGCACTCGCGTCTGTTGTGAGGCGCTTGTCTAACGGGAAGACCCACGGGAGACCTCTGGAAAGGTTGGTCGGACACCTCCACCACCATAGAGCCCTTTTTACTCTTACCGTGAGCCTGATTTGTTTCTCTAGAGAAACTTGATGCGACCAGGACATTTGCCTGAAGAGGCCTGGCGTGAAACCGAGCCCAAGGTACTGCCGGTATTGCGGCTGTGAGAAGCCCCAGCAGCCCCAGCACCTTCATGGCAGAACGAACTGAGATTGCACAGTTTGTTTGGACCTGCTTCACTGCCGCCTGGACCTTTTCCAGCTTTGCCTGCGGGAGAAAAACTCTCTGGAGGACTGAATTGATTACATAACCCAGGAAGGTTATTTCCTGACTTGGTACCAGGCTTGACTTCTCTAAGTTGAGGAGCCATCCCAGGCTTCTGAGGTGGATTTGAGCAACCTGCAAATTCACAGCTACCTGCTCCTTGGAGTCTGCAAAAAATAGAAGGTCGTCTAGATAGGGTACTACGGGGATCCCTTTCAACCTCAGAGGCTCCAGAGCTTCCGCCAAAATCTTCGTGAAGATCCTGGGGGAGGATGAGAGTCCGAAGGGCAGAGCCCTGAATTGCAGGTGCCAAACGGACTCCCCCAGATTGACTGCCAGCCGCAAAAACTGCTGGGAGGTCTGGGCAATTGGAATGTGTAGGTAAGCATCCCTTAGATCTAGGGATGCCAGGAAACAATTCGGCATTAACAATTTCGTTATCGAGTGGATGGTGTAAATACGAAAATGTTTGTACCGGATCGATCGGTTTAGGATTTTTAGATTTAGGATCAACCGAAATTTCCCTGAGGGTTTTCTGACTAGAAAAATGTGGGAGTAAAACCCCTGCCCTTGTTGATGTTTTGGGACCTCGACAACCACCTCTTGCTGTATCAGATCCTGCAGGAGGTTCGTCATGGCAGAGGCCTTGTCTTGATCCCTTGGGAGGGTCGTGACATAGAACCTGTTCGGAGGAGGTTCTAGAAACTCTAGGTTGTAGCCCTGGGCGACAATACTCCTCACGAACGGGCTCGGAGTCATCCTGTTCCATTGCGGAAGGAAAGCTGACAGCCTTCCTCCTACTGGAACCAGACCGTCATTTGCTTTTGGGGGTATGGTCGGAGGGAGCTCTAAACAGGACTCCTCCCCTACCTCTACCCCTCTGGGGAGCCCAACGGCTTCTGTTATCTTCCCTACTTTTTTGGGGCTGCTGAACAGCACGAAAATTTTTCTTCGGTGCCTGTTTCTTCTTAGTAGGGAAGGCCTTCTTTTTATCAGCAGTTCTGTCCAAGATGGTTTCCAGCTCTGGCCCAAAAAGTAGGTCCCCAGAAAAGGGAAGGCCACATAGCCTAATCTTTGAGGCCGTGTCACCCGACCATGTCTTTAGCCAGACAGCACGACGGGCTGAATTAACTAAAGCAGAAGACCTAGCTGCCAACTTGATAGACTCGGCAGAGGCGTCGGCCATGTATTTTACTGCCTTCAGGATCAATGGGAAAGATTCCAAGAGGTCTTTCCGAGATGTCCCTGCCTCAATATGGCTCTTTAGTTTCTCCACCCAGCATTCTAGGTTCCTCGCTACAACCGTGGAGGCCATGGCTGGTTTGAGGCTACCTGCCGCTGAATCCCATGCCTTCTTAAAAGGAGGCCATCAGCCCTCTTATCCATCGTGTCTTTGAGGACCCCCATGTCCTCAAATGCCAAATCAGTGCGGCGTGAGACCTGGGAGAAAGCGGCATCCACCCGCGGCTTTTTATTCCAAACCTCCGACTCTTTATCGTCGAATGGGAAGCGCCGTTTGAGGGTTTTGGAGAGGAAAGGACCTCTCTCAGGGTCCTTCCACTCCCTTTTGACTGTGTCTGATAGTACCCGATGGACCGGAAAAACCCTGGTTTTGGTGTCATCCAGGCCCTGATACATTCTGTCATGGACTGACAGTTGGACCTTTTCTTCCTGAATGTCTAAGGTGGTATATATACCTTTAAGTAGGTCATCTACTTCTTCTAGGGAAAGTTTGTACTTAGACCTACGGTCCTCATCCTCCTCTTCCCCCTCATCCTCTGAATCCCTGAGGGAAGGAAGAGTGTTTGTCCCCTCGTCCTCGGAATCCAGGATCTCCAGCTGTCTGGGGGTGGATTGTCTAGGACTTAGTGGTGGCTGCTGGCTAGTGCTCTGTCCTGCTGGGTTCTGAGCCAACATGGTTTTTACAGAACTCAGGGAACTAGCAATCTCCTTAACAGAGGAGAAGAGGTCCCTGTACTGCTGGGAGGACTCTTCCTCCACCAGCTCCCTAATGCAAGCTTTGCAAAGGGCTTTTTGCCAAGATTCCCGCAATGGTACTTTGCACGAGGGGCATTTCTTCTGGCCTGGAGGGTTAGATCGTTTAGTTTTCCCCAAGACAGTCTCCTAAAAGAAAACCAAAAAAGGAATGTCTTACTGCTACTGCAGAGGGCCCACTAAAACAAACAGTGCTCACACCGACCACCAACAGGGAGAAGGACAACACCCCACTGTGACAAACAAAGGGGAACAAACACAGCCACCATAAACCCACAGTTCTGAGTGACAGTAACCTCAGAGACCTGAAGGGGCAGGCTCCCTTGAGGGAGGGAAATACAGTTCACAAGGAAAAAACATAAGCCCATAAGGGTAAGAATCAAGAGCACCGTTGTGCCCCTCTTACCTGGGCTTGACCGGTGCTCGTGGTGCCTGCCTCCACCGACGCTGACGATCTCTCTTCCATCATGCAGAGAGCGCAGCGGGGACTGAATCTGACACAGCTGATTTTAAAACTCCCGGGCGTTGCGTCATTACGCTGGCCGGAAGCTTGCACACGGTCTATGGACCCGCCCCCTAGCCCCTGCGTTGTCAGTCGACTGGAACCACTCGTCGCCCCGCCCAAACAGGAAGCCGCGTCACTGGCCGCCGCGTCATCCGCCCTCCAGAGGGGACCCGGAAGCCAACTCAGCGCCAGCGCGCCAGATTCAAACTCGGGCTCCGGGGTCCAAGACGCCTCGACCTCCTGCTCGGCCATGCTCCCCTAAGCTGGACAAGGCTGGGGGCTCCGGAACACCCTCCGAACGTACCAGGAAGGTGCTGGGATGGTCGTTTTGCCGCGAATCGCACCTCACTGAGGTAAGGCCTTTCAGCTCCCCCTGGAGAGATCGCAGCCCTGCTGGTTCCCACAAGTGCTTCCATATGGCTGAGGAAACACAAATAACTGAAGCCATGGTGGAAGAGGAGGGGTTTTAAAGGTCAAGCATGTGTTTCCTGAAAAGTGGGCGGAGCTGCGCTCTCTCCAGGGTTGTCCTGAAAGGCGATTTGAGAAAAAAATCCGACCCGACTTTGGGGCCCCGTACCTAGCACTATAACATATCCATATATGGGGTTCCTAACACTAAGTGGCCCCGTGATACGGGGCCCCAAAGTCGGTTCGGAAAATGTCATTCTCTGCTGCAGAAAAGTGCTTGACATTTTCTGACCCGAATTTGGGGCCCCATATCTCGGGGAAACTTGAAGCTAGGAACCCCAAATTTGGCATTCAAACCCAGTTGAACTAGCACTACAACATATCCAAAGATGGGGTTCCTAGCACTAAATGGCCCGAGATACGGGGCCCCAAAGTTGGTTCAGAAAATGTCATTCTCTGCTGCAGAAAAGTGCTTGAGATTTTTCTGACCCGAATTTGGGGCCCCATATCTCGGGGACACTTGGTGCTAGGAACCCCAAATGTTGTATTCCAAACCAGTGGAATTAGCACTACAACATATCCAAAGATGGGGTTCCTAGCACTAAGTGACCCTGAGATACAGGGCCCCAAATCGGTCAACTGTGTCCATGCATGGGCACAGTGAGGCTGCAAATGGGCATTGTTGACCCTCTTTTCCACTTACAGTAGCTGCGCATTTCTCACCCTAGGCTTATACTCGAGTCAATAAGTTTTCCCAGTTGTTTTTGTGGTAAAATTAGGTGCCTCGGCTTATATTCGGGTCGGCCTATACTCGAGTATATACGTATATATATATATATATATATATATATATATAATATATATATATATATATATATATATATATATATATATATATATATATATATATATATATATATATATATATATATTTTTTTTTTTTTTTTTTTTTTTTTAAAATTGTCTGTCTTTTTTTGTTTATAGCACAAAAAATAAAAACCACAGAGGTGATCAAATACCACCAAAAGAAAGCTCTATTTGTGGGGGGGAAAAAAAACGTTAATTTTGTTTGGGTACAATGCCGCACGACTAGGGCTGCAACTAACGATTATTTTCATAATCGATTAGTTGGGCGATTATTGTTTTGATTAATCGATTAATCGGCTAATAACCGTAAAAAAATGTGTGGTGTATAATTTAGTTAATATGTAAAGTTTAAAAAAAAGGCAATTTATTCTTAAATATCTCTATGCAGTGGTAAATATAAACGACCAACTATATGGTTAGGGAGCAAAATATCAAATCCACTCTGAGAATAACAGACAGAAGAGATATACTGTATACACTATTAGAGGAGATATACTGTATACACTATTAGAGGAGATATACTGTATACACAATTAGAAGAGATATACTGTTTTTTGGCCAATTTGTTGTTGGGCAGACATGCTTTTCTGCAGCTTCTCCATGAAGTATATTGAACCAAAAAAGGTTTTGCGTTAAAAAAAAGTCCCTGACCCTTTCCAAATACGCAGCAGCTGAAAAAAGCATAGATGTGAACATGTCTCATAGGAAACCATGTAATGAACTGCGTTTCTGCAAAAAACACAGATGTGAACCAGGTCTAAGACATTTAGTAACATAATCGGGTTAAAAAATAACTAAAATTAGCCCTTTATAGTACAAAAAAAGCAAATAATCGCTACTGTAAGGGTTTCATTTTTTTTTACCGTAGAACTGTGAAAGTAATATTTACAGTACATGTAGTGATTATTTGCTCTTTTTGTACTATAAAGGGCTCATTTTAGTTTTTTTTTTACCCCCATTATATTACTGCCCGATTAGTCAATTACTATTTTCATAATCAATTAATTTCATAATCGATTAATCGATTAGTTGTTTCAGCCCTACGCACGACCTCACAATTGTCAGTTAAAGCGACGCAGTGCGATATCGCAAAAAATGGCCTGGTCATTAAGTAAGTCAGACGTAGGTTTTCTCCTATCACCTTCCAGGACGGAACACTTGAGGAGAATAATCAAGTAAACACAAGTCTACCTTCAGGGAGGGACCACAGCTTGTAGGACCTTCCGGCCGATGGCCAAGTCTTGCTTTGATAACACTTCCATACGGTAGTGCTTCAGGAGCGTTTCCTGACTGGACCAGGTGGCTGTACTGCGGATTTATTCCCAGGAGGTTGTTAGTGACCTGGTTGAATGGGCCTTAACCTTTGCTGGTGCTGGTGACCCCAGAACTCTCATAAGCCAAGGAGATAACTCCCCTGATCCACCTCGAGACTGAGGCTTTTAGAAGCCTGAAGTCCGCTCCTTGGCCCAGTGTATAAAACTAGTAGGCAATTGGATCTCCTAAACTCTTTTGTTCTTTGTAAATAGGTAAGGAGACACCTTCTTACATCCAGGCAATGACATTTAATTTCTCTCTCGTTTTTTGGTTTATCACAAAAGGACGGCAATTTTTTATCTTGCGTCCTATGAAATAAATATATTAGTTATATATATAAATAAATATATAATATATTATATATTATATATATGCTACCTTTGGTAGATACAAAGGGTCTGGCCTGAGGCTGACTATCTGGCTGTATCAATAGAAAGGATTTCTTTATGGATAGCCCTTGTAGCCCCAACCCTCCTGGCTGTGGTAATTGCTAACAAAAATTATAAATTTTAAGTTTAGAAACTTAAAGGAACCTTCTCTATAGGTTCAAATGGGTGTTTAGATAACGTCTCCAATACCCTTGTCAGGTCCCATGTTGGGAAAATGCCTTACTAGACTGGGAAAACCCTTTCCCTGGCCACCAGGAATCGCTTAATGAGGTCTTTTTTGCTAGTCTTGTATCAAGATTTACAGAGAGCGCTGCGATCTGTACCCAAAGGGTGCTGACCACTAGGCCTTTTTTAACTCCATCCTGGAGAAACTCCGAGATAACCGGGACAGTGGTAGAGGTCATCTGTTTTTCTTTACCCCAGGAACAGAACGTCTTCCAAACTTTTGAATAGATTTTCTTAGTCACCGGTTTTCTGCTCAGGAGGTTACCCATCACTCTCTCTGAGCAGCCCTTACGCTTTAAGATCTGGCGCTCACAAGCCAGGCCGTCAGCTGGAAAAATTGCAGCCTTGGGTGTAGCACTGGACCTTGCCTGAGAAGATCTAGCCTGTTTGGGAGCTTCCACGTCTCTGCCACCGCCATGGATCTTAAGCTTGCAAACCAGCTTGCTCTCCTTGGCGATCAGGTCACTATCAGGAGGAGCTGGCCTGGGGACTGGTTGAGCTTCTGAAGGACTCGCGGAATCACTACTAGGGGTGGGAAGGCGTATGCCTGCCTGCATTGCCAGGTCTGGGACAGGGCATCTAATCCTTATGAGTTCTGACTCACTCTCTTGGGAAAATCGAGAAATATCTCTTCACCTTTCTGTTGGTTGGCGAACAGACCTATTTCCAGATTTTCAAAGCACTGCACCAGGTTTTGAAATACCTCGGGGTTCAGTTCCCATTCCCCCTGCCTTATCAGCTGACGGCTGAGGAAGTCCGCCTCGGTGTTGCTTGTCCCTTTTATGTGGACAGCTGATATGGAGAGGACCTTCTCTTTGGCCCAGTCCAAGATCTCCTTGGATAATTCCAGGAGGAGTCTGGACCTGTTGCCACCCTGGTGATTCAGGTAAGCTACAACAGTGGCATTGTCGGAGCTGACCTGAACCTCCTTGTTTATGATGTTTTATTAAAAAGGTTCCCCGTACTAGCTGTAACTTTTTGAAATCAGCGCGGGGCTCCGCCCACATGGCCGCATCATTCATTCACAGCTGTGGCTGTCAGCTTGTAGTTCTCCATGAACTACCACAGTGCTGTGGAGCGCTGTGGTAGTTCATTGATTCTTCCTGTCAGATTGTTTCTGCTTGCCTGTACTGCTTGCCTGTACGGGATGTACAGGCACACAAATACAAAGACAGATCTGGAGAAGACCTGTATGTCACCAGCGATCTGCTGATCTCTGATGTAATGCTTTACAGTTTTCAAAAATAAATAAAAATAAATGCACTTTTTTTTTTTAACCTGCAAAAAAAGAAAAAAAGTGCATTTATTATTTTTTTCTAAAAAGTGAACTTATCCTTTAGCCCTGGTTTACAGTTACAGTGGGAATGAAATTGTGCAAGTTCAGCTCCAGTCCCAACTTCGCGGGTTGCTGCATAGATGTCAATGGAAATCGCACTCCTAAGTCGCCAGAAGTAGTACAGAAATAACTTTTGGGAATCAGTGCGGCGTTGCACCGATTCGAACAATGCCATTGCCAACATGTCAAATCACATGCCAAATCGCTCCAATGTGAACCAGGGCTCAATGTGATTTTCTGCTTTTCTATTACTTTGTTTTATTGACTTCTGAAGTGTGTAGCAAGACTCTCCCACCAGAATTCCCGAACACTGCAGGTTGCAAATCTATTTTATGAAGGTTCTACTAAAAGCCACCTAAATAAGTTAGGCAACACCAGGTCACTAAAATAAGCATTCCATAACATTACATTGTATGTGTATGTGAGACAGAGATCTTACAAGCACCTTGAGGGCAGGGACTGATGTGAATGTACAGTATGTAAAAAGCTGTGTAAATTTGCATTATCTTGTAAAAAAAAGATTATGCAACAAGAAAGCCACCTAATAAATCTTGAAGTGGTTGTACACTGGGGATCCGATGCGTGTGCCCGGCGGCCGCGATGTCCGCTGGGCACCCGCGATTGCCCAGTAACTGAGCAGGACGTGGATCTGTGTATGTAAACACACAGATCCACGTCCTGTCACTGGAGAGGAGACCGATGGTGTGTCCCTTGTACATAGGGACACCGATCGGCCCCCTCCCCCCAGTCAGTCCCCTCCCCCCACAGTTAGAATCACTAACATAGGGAACACATTAACCCCTGCAGCGCCCCCTAGTGTTAACCCCTTCCCTGCCAGTCACATTTATACAGTAATCAATGCATTTTTATAGCACGGATCGCTGTATAAATGTGAATGGTCCCAAAAATGTGTCAAAAGTGTCCGATATGTCCGCCGCAATGTCATGATAAAAATCGCAGATCGCCGCCATTACTAGTAAAAAAAAAAAATAATAATAAAAATGCTATAAATCTATCCCCTATTTTGTAGACGCTATAACTTTTGCGCAAACCAATCAATATAAGCTTATTGCGATTTTTTTTACCAAAAAAATATGTAGAAGAATACGTAACGGCCTAAACTGAGGAAAAAATTTGTTTAAAAAAAAAAAAAAGTTGGATATTATAATAAAAAGTAAAAAATATTATGTTTTTTCAAACTTGTCGCTCTTCTTTTGTTTATAGCGCAAGAAATAAAAACCACAGAGGTGATCAAATACCACCAAAATAAAGTTCTGTGGGGAAAAATTATAAAAAATTTATTTGGGTACAGCGTTGCATGACCGCGCAATTGTCATTCAAAATGCGACAGCGCTGAAAGCTGAAAAATGGCTTGATCAGAAAGGAGGTGTTCCTGCCTGGTAGGCAAGTGGTTAATTGATAACATTAAAACAAAATGATTATTAAATAAAACTACAATGTAATTCAAGCTGAACTAAACTCTCCCATCGTCCTCAGCCAAGCAAGCTGACGGAGCTTCCAGTATTGAAAAATAGCAGTTATTTCAAATTTTCTAGCAGGTATGAAAGGTTACTAAAGGAGTTGAGAATCTTCACAATTTGGTATTCAGAGGGAACACAGCTACAATTTATTCAGTAAAGATTCTCAACTTGTCTCTTTAACCACTTAAGGACAGGCCTCTTTTTGACACTTGTTGTTTACAAGTTAAAATCATTTTTTTTGCTAGAAAATTACTTAGAACCCCCAAACATACACACACACATACACATACATATATATATTTTTTTTTCCCCCAGACAGCCTAAAACAGTCGTGGCAATACTTTGTCACAACCTATTTTCGCAGCGGTCTTACAAGCGCATTTTTTTGGGGGAAAAAAAATACAC
Organism: Lithobates sylvaticus; assembly: GCA_028564925.1. Taxonomy (NCBI): domain Eukaryota; kingdom Metazoa; phylum Chordata; class Amphibia; order Anura; family Ranidae; genus Lithobates; species Lithobates sylvaticus. The sequence continues at coordinate 91,600,215 of CM053038.1, forward strand.
TTTTCTGACTTAAAACATAGAGACAACAGTGAAGTTAGCCTAATTTTTTTTTATAAATGTAAAAGATGTTACACTGAGTAAATTGATACCCAACATGTCATGCTTAAAAATTGCGCCCGCTCGTGGAATGGCGACAAACTTTGACCCTTAAAAATATCCATAAGCAACATTTACAACTTTCTACAGGTTACCAGTTTTGAGTTACAGAGGAGTTCTAGTGCTAGAATTATTTCTCTCGCTCCAAAGATACCTCACGTGTGGTTTGAACACCATTTTCATATGTGGGCGCGACTTACGTATGAGTTCCCTTCTGCACGCGAGCTCAGCGGGACGGGGCGCTTTGCATTTTTTCTTATTTATTTTGCTTTTTATTTTTACACTGTCCTATTAAAAAAAAAAAAAAAAATAATAACAATTTGGGTCACTGTTTTTCCTATTACAAGGAATGTAAACATTCCTTGTAATCGAAAAAAAGCATGACAGGACCTCTTAAATGTGAGATCTGAGGACCTCAGATTTACACTTAAATGCAATAAAAAAAAAAAATGTCCCCTTTAAGACCATTGGGCGGAAGTGACGTTTAACGTCACTTCTGCCATCTAATGTTATGGAGCCAAGTGGGGGTCATCTTTCCCTCACTCGGCTCCAGGCCTGTCAGGGGAGAGGACCTGATCGTCTCCGCCACTACCGACGGCTCCGGTAAGCGACAGAGACGACTGCAGTACGACGGGAGGGCCTCTCCCTCCCCCGATAAAAGTGATCTCATGGCGAATCCCTCATAGAGATGACTTTTATCTTAAAATAAAAAACACGCCCGCTGTTGCTGAAAATACCGGCATATGGCAGCTAGCTGCTGCCATAACAACGGCATTTAACGTAAAAGTAATGACGTACAGCTACAGCAATTTGCAGTAAGTGGGTAAAGAATAAGTTCACCATTAAAAAAAAAAAAAAAAAAATGCCAGGGGCCCCTGCAGGGTGAATAGCAATCATATTTTTTAGATTTTTATCAAATTTTAATAAAATGCTTTTGGAGTAAAAATCTATCTAAAGATAGTTTACTATTTAAGATACATTAATAATTTAGTTTATTCAGCATGAAATGGAGCTTAGATATGTAGAATGAGGCTGTATATTCTGCAATATTTACATTTTTGGTAAACTCATTCAGGCTGTGTTCACACAAGAGATCGCAGCGGCTCACAGCAGGAGTCTGGTGCATCTCTATTCCTTGGTTCAGGTTTGATTTCAGCGCAAATTTTCAGACCTGAAACAGACCATAAGACCCACTGGGCTCCTGTGCCATTCGCACCAGAGCCACTGTGTTGATGTGTGAAGGAACCGGCTCCATAGAGAGCCAGTCACAATCTCCTGCTATGCGAATCTATGTTCACTACAAACTGTATAATTGTTTGAAGAGAAATGCACCTGCACCAGGCTGGAGGAGGAGTGCGAGGAGGAAGGGCAAGCAGTAAAAATGAAACTGAAACCTTCTAAGCAGCTTATAAAGCTTGTGATCTTTCTGCACATAGCTTGAAGTGCTTTATTCCTCCCTTGAGGAGCAAAATGGCAGCAGGCCATAAAAGAGACCCAGTTTGGGAATATTTACTAACCTGACAGCTTATTATTCTAAATAGGAAACCTTAAATTTTGTTTGCAAACAACAAAGATTCTAACTACCAGCAAAAAGGAGTCCTTACATTTAAAGAGCACCTGTCATATCAGATCCATCGTGGTAGCACCTGTTAGCGGGCATCCACTCACCTGCTGCCGCCACGTCCCTCACCTTGTTGTGTCACTGCAGCATCACCAGCCGTCCCATTAAAGTAAATAGGACTGTCAGAGATTCAACAGCTGGGCAGAGGAGGAGCCGCTGCGGGACAGAGATGACAGTTGGTCTTTAAAAATTATGATTTAAATCGAGTTTGAATCAAACCTTTTTACTAGCGATTTAAATCATGATCATTCCATCCTGCCAGGGCCCCCGTGTACACAGCGCAGGACGCCAGGGCCCCCCCCATGTACACAGCGCAGGACGCCAGCCCCCCCGTGTACACAGCGCAGGACGCCAGCCCCCCCGTGTACACAGCGCAGGACGCCAGCCCCCCCGTGTACACAGCGCAGGACGCCAGCCCCCCCGTGTACACAGCGCAGGACGCCAGCCCCCCCGTGTACACAGCGCAGGACGCCAGCCCCCCCGTGTACACAGCGCAGGACGCCAGGGGTCCCCCCCCCGTACACAGCGCAGGACGCCAGGGGTCGTCCCCCCCCCCCCGTGTACACAGCGCAGGACGCCAGGGGTCCCCCCCCCCCCCCCCGTGTACACAGCGCAGGACGCCAGGGGTCCCCCCCCCCCCCCCCCCCGTGTACACAGCGCAGGACGCCAGGGGTCCCCCCCCCCCCCCCCCCCCGTGTACACAGCGCAGGACGCCAGGGGTCCCCCCCCCCCCCCGTGTACACAGCGCAGGACGCCAGGGGTCCCCCCCCCCCCCCCCCCCCCCCAGTGTACACAGCGCAGGACGCCAGGGGTCCCCCCCCCCCCCCCCCGTGTACACAGCGCAGGTCGCCAGGGGTCGTCCCCCCCCCCCCCCGTGTACACAGCGCAGGACGCCAGGGGTCGTCCCCCCCCCCCCCCGTGTACACAGCGCAGGACGCCAGGGGTCCCCCTCCCCCGTGTACACAGCGCAGGACGCCAGGGGTCCCCCTCCCCCGTGTACACAGCGCAGGACGCCAGGGGTCCCCCCTCCCCCCCCCCAGGGGTCCCCCCCCCCCCCCGTGTGTACAGGGCGCCCCCCCCCCCGGACGCCAGGGGGGGTCCCCCCCCCCCCGTGTACACAGCGCAGGACGCCAGGGGTCCCCCCCCCCCCCGTGTACACAGCGCAGGACGCCAGGGGTCCCCCCCCCCCCCCCCCGTGTACACAGCGCAGGACGCCAGGGGTCCCCCCCCCCGTGTACACAGCGCAGGACGCCAGGGGTCCCCCCCCCCCCCCGTGTACACAGCGCAGGACGCCAGGGGTCCCCCCCCCCCCCCCGTGTACACAGCGCAGGACGCCAGGGGTCCCCCCCCCCCCCCCCCCCCCCCCCCCCCCGTGTACACAGCGCAGGACGCCAGGGGTCCCCCCCCCCCCGTGTACACAGCGCAGGACGCCAGGGGTCCCCCCCCCCCCGTGTACACAGCGCAGGACGCCAGGGGTCCCCCCCCCCCCGTGTACACAGCGCAGGACGCCAGGGGTCCCCCCCCCCCCCCCACGTGTACACAGCGCAGGACGCCAGGGGTCCCCCCCCCCCCCCCCCCCGTGTACACAGCGCAGGACGCCAGGGGTCCCCCCCCCCCCCCCCCGTGTACACAGCGCAGGACGCCAGGGGTCCCCCCCCCCCCCACGTGTACACAGCGCAGGACGCCAGGGGTCCCCCCCCCCCCCGTGTACACAGCGCAGGACGCCAGGGGTCCCCCCCCGTGTACACAGCGCAGGACGCCAGGGGTCCCCCCCCCCCGTGTACACAGCGCAGGACGCCAGGGGTCCCCCCCCGTGTACACAGCGCAGGACGCCAGGGGTCCCCCCCCGTGTACACAGCGCAGGACGCCAGGGCCCCCCCTCCACGTGTACACAGCGCAGGACGCCAGGGTCCCCCCTCCACGTGTACACAGCGCAGGACGCCAGGGTCCCCCCCGTGTACACAGCATGTCAGGGGCCCCCGTATACAAAGTGCAGTATGGACGTCAGGGGCCCCTGTATACACAGTGCAGTATGGACGTCAGGGGCCCCTGTATACACAGTGCAGTATGGACGTCAGGGGCCCCTGTATACACAGTGCAGTATGGACGTCAGGGGCCCCTGTATACACAGTGCATCATGTCAGGGGCCCCTGTATACACAGTACATCATGTCAGGGGCCCCTGTATACACAGTACATCATGTCAGGGGCCCCTGTATACACAGTGCATCATGTCAGGGGCCCCTGTATACATAGTACAGTATGGTATACACAGTGCTCTCAGTAGAAGTATCCTGTTTGCACTTACAGAGTATGTCCGCACACATTCACCATCAGTTTCAGGGAGGGGTTGCGATATTTGGTGGTCTTACACCTCGGGCAGCCTTGGTCATCCATCTCTTCCCATCACACAGCACCTCGGTGCACTGCAAACTGTGTCCCCGGGAACCCGGCAGAGAGATCTTGGTTCCTCCCCCCACTGGTGTTATACACAAGCTGGGGTTTTCCTTACTCAGCTACACACAGCGTTCTCCTGCTCCTCTCTTCCACAGATCGAATTTCTGCTAGAATACTTACAGCTCTTCCTGGATAGTTTGTTTAAGAAACAAATAAAAGGAATTAATATTTGTAATAAAGAATATTTTATAGTTTGAAAACACAGAGATGTACAGTGGTGTGTTATGGACAATGAAAAGGCCATGATGTATGAAAAGTGTGCTATGGGAAAGGTTACTGTCTTGGCAACCAATCAGCTTTGTTGATATGAAATCCTCGTGCCCCTGCTCCTCACACCGCTATCACTGACTGACAATCCCCCCCATTTCTATGATGAGGTTCCTGCAGGACATGGGGGATAACAACTCAGGTCTGAGCATAGGAGGTACAAAACTGTATACCTTCCGCCATTTCTAACACTGGCTTTACATCATTATGTCACAGCAATGCACGTTCTGGAAATTCAATTATTTAAAAGGACTGCCAACACACCCCAGCAAAGCTAAAACCGCCCAAACCCTTTATTGGAAACAGAGTGCTGCAGCAGGGTGTAATTTATGTGTCCTTCCTTACTTCAAAATGGCGCCACGCAACTAGGGTTGCCATCTCATACCTTTAAAACTGAACACATATTAATTACACAGGTTCTGTGGCTGATTAAGGTGGTAATTAAACTCACTTGGTGCCTTACCTGCATCAAATTAGCCTCAGAACCTGTGTAATTCATATGTGTTCGGGTTTAAAGGGATGAGATGACAACCCTACACGCAACATAACAGAACACTGTATCAAATGCTAATTAACATTTTTCTATTGTGGCACCTATTAATTGCAGGACACATGTGGTAATATGCAACAAGAAAGCCATCTATTATATCTTAATTGATAACATTAAAACAAAATGATTATTAAACAAAACTACAATGTAATTCAAGCTGAACTAAACCCTCTCATCGTCCTCAGCCAAGCAAGCTGACATTTTAGCCTCTAATCTGCAACTGCCATGGTGATCAGTTATGACCCCAGACATTGGATGGTTTGAGAGTTTGGTTAAGTTGAGTAAATATGACAGTTCGCAATCAAAGCAAGCCAGGAAGGTAACAGTTTTTTTAAAAAAAAACTGTTAAATCAATGGGTTTAGTTCTGCTTTCATTTTTCTGTTCTGAAAAACAGACGGAGCTTCCAGTATTGAAAAATAGCAGTTATTTCAAATTTTCAAGCAGGTATGAAAGGTTACTAAAGGAGTTGAGAATCTTCAGAATTTGGTATTCAGAGTAAACACAGCTACAATTTATTCAGTAAAGATTCTCAACTTGTTTAGTAAATCAGTCTCTTTAACCACTTAAGGACCGAGCCTCTTTTTGACACTTGTTGTTTACAAGTTTAAATTATTTTTTTTTTGCTAGAAAATTATTTAGAACCCCCAAACATTATATATATATATATATATATATATATATATATATATATATATTTGTGTTCAGACACCCTAGAGAATAAAATGGCAGTCGTTGCAATACTTTGTCACATCGTATTTGCGCAGCGGTCTTACAAATGCAATTTTTGGGAAAAAAAAATTATAACGTAAAAGCTAATGTTACACAAGTAAATTGATACCCAACATGTCATGCTTCAAAATTGCGCCCGCTCGTGGAATCGTGACAAACTTTGACCCTTAAAAATCTCCATAGGCGACATTTAAAAATGTCTACAGGTTACCAGTTTTGAGTTACAGAGGAGTTCCAGTGCTAGAATTATTGCTCTTGCTCTACAGATTGCGGCGATACCTCACGTGTGGTTTGAACATCGTTTTCATATGCGGGCGCAGCTTATGTATGAGTTCGCTTCTGCGCGCAAGCTCGGCGGGACGGCAGGAACAGCTGCAGAAATCAGAAGATTCCTGCCACTGTTATTCGCACCTGTGCTTGTCACCAATGTGAATGAAGAAAGGTGTACAGGCATACCCCACTTTTAGGTACGCAATGGGGTTTATTTACTAAAGCTGGAAAGTGCAAAATCAGGCTCACTTCTGCATAGAAACCAATGAGCTTCCAGGTTTTATTACCAAAGCTTAGTTGAACAAGCTGGGGTTGTAAGCTCATTGGTTTCTATGCAGAAGTGAGCCTGATTTGGCACTTTCCAGGTTTAGTAAATAAACCCCATTGTGTACTTAAAAGTGGGGTATGCCGATACTATTTAAATGCCGAAAGTCTTATACTACACTAAATTCACCTATTCTCTAAATTGTTGCATTTGTAATTTTAATCCAATATAAAGAAAAAGCAGCAGAAGAAATAAATTACTTGTAGCTTTAACCAATCTTTTTACATAAATTATATGTATAACTTGGGGGTGAAGTCAGATTGTGTGCCCTTTACCTTTTAACTTTATACTAAAAAATGTTCTTAGAAAGTTGGGAGGTATGTATTGTTTAATTTCCCATTTGTTGCCCACATATTGTAAAAATAACTGATTATTGCAGATCTATTTTAACAATTTAATATTTGCTGCCCATGTAGTGTCAGGATTGCCCATTTGTTGTATGCATGTTGAACAGCAATTCCGCTAGTTGGTTATTGTAGAACTCTTTAGACAAAATGACCACCCTGCCCCCTTTATTTGCTGGTCTTATTAACACATCATTCCTGGTTTCAAGCATTCCTTCCTGTATGTATCTGGGATTGACACCTTTTTTGGGGGCCACTTTCTCCAAATCACAAAACACTAACCCTTTAAACTCTTCCAAATGGTGTGCGGCTATATTAGGGTGATTAAACAGTGACTTATTCCTCAGTAATACAGCATGAGGACTTGCCTCATCATCAGAAAATATTCCTACGCGATGCCCTAGAATTCTGCCTCTCCCGTAACTATTTTTGGTTCAATAATAAGCACGAAATTCGCGCCCAGTATAGCAAATTTATTTATGGGTGAATGGGAGGATAAATGCGTTTTTGGAAAGAAGAGAGATGATCTACTGCTCTATAGGCGATATATTGATGATTTAATATTCATATGGGCAGGGACCGAATCATCTCTAATTAACTATCTGGAATATTTGAACAGTAATGGAAATAATATAAAATGAACGAGGGGAGTAAAGACTAAATACATTTCCTAGATGTTAATATATATAAGGTTAATGACAGTTAGAAAGTAAGGTTTATTTTGAACCAACAGATCGCAATCGTTTTTTGCCCCTCCAAAGTGGCCATCACCCTTTATGGTTAAGGAACATACCTAAGGGCCAAGTAATGCATGTAAAAAGGAATTGTTCAACGGTGAATGACTTTGTGCTCCAGTCTGAAGTATTAAAAGACAGGTTTGTAGAGAAGGGTTATAATCCTCAGAGATTGAATGCAATTGTAGCGGACGTCAGGATTGTTTAAAAGATAAAACATCAGTCAGGACTCACACAGACCATGAATGGGGCTTTATCTCGTCATTTCATTCTCAGTATAGAGAAATAGAGTCTATTTTTAAGACCCACTGGCATATTTTATGTCTAGATAGGACCCTTCAATGTACTTCCTCCGCAACCCAAATTTATTTATCAAAAGGCCCCTAGTGTGACCATCCTCGTTTTGGGACAGGGATGGCTTCTTCGCATGCCGAAAGTGCAGGGCATGCAGAGAAGTCTCTGTACCCATGAGAGGCCTAGATAGGTTCACATCAACCTTCAATAACAAAGAATTTACAATTAAGGAATTCATCACATATAACATAACACATGTAGTGTATGTTTTGGAGTGTCCTTGCAGGTTGATGTATGCGGGCCGCACAAAAAAAACGCTGAAGGTTCGCATCGCAGAACACATGCAGAATATAAAATTGGGGTTTAAAGACCATAATGTGTCGCTGCATTTTAAACTCCACCATAATCAGGATTCCTCAGGTCTGAAATTTTGGGGTGTAGACCATGTAAAACCAGTGTGGAGAGGCTCTAATATGGATTTTTTTTAATTGACACACTCACCCCTAAAGGGTTAAATGTGGAGTTAGATATAAATTGCTTTATTAATGACTATTGAAGTTTTCACATTATGGTTGACTATTTTTTAAATTGTCTGAAGTAGATTTTGAATTTGAATTAAAAATTTTAATATTTTATTTATTTTTTTTTTTTTTTTATTGTTTTTATTGAATTTTAAGAAACACAGAACAAAAGAGCCTATTGGGCATACCCAGGCTCAATCACTACTATAGAACTAAACTTAACAGAAAAAAAAACAAACACAAAATTAAACATCCTAGTAAAACCACTGTACGCTCAACCACCTATGCAGGATGTGCAGAAACAACTCATACTTCCACCTATACCCTACAAAGCTTTCAGTAGACAATCTTAGGATGAAGAGCATAATAGTCATACATCATCTACTTAGTCTTACTCCTACTCCCCCTCCTCCCCACAGGACATTGACACAAATTTTAATATTTAAATGTGTAAGGTTGTATGTCCCTAACTAAGGTGTACCATTTATTTCTCTTTTATATATATTTTTATATATGTGCATATTTTTATATGTATATATATATATTTTTATATATGTTTATATATAATTTGTGTATAATGTTTACAGTATAAATATTATGAATTGTGTTTTTTTACATTATGGTAGTCTCGACACACCATTGAGAAGCAAATTTAAATGTTTGTTTATGAATTGTATAACAGGATAGATGTACTATACTATACTTGAGTATAGATATGTCCCATGCTGGATTAGATATACAGGGGGTCCCCTACTTACAAACATCTGACTTACAAACGACTCCTACTTACAAACGGAGGGAGACAACAGGAAGTGAGAGGAAATCCACCCCGAGGAAGGGAAATTCACTCCTGTAAGAGTTAATTAGGGAAAAAGGTGTCTCCACTGATGCTTTATCACCAGTCCATGTTTCCCTAACAACCCAAAATTTTCAAAATCCAATTGTCATTGGGACAGAAGGTGAGGTGAAAACTTCTGAACAGGGGCACAGACAGCAAAACAAATGTTACAGGGGTGATAACCCTTCTCTATGTTATCTAAAAAACTTAAAAATAGATTTTTTGGCTGGAGCTACACTTAAAAGATGTACCTGTTCCGACTTACAAACAGATTCAACTTAAGAACAAACCTACAGTCCCTATCTTGTTTGTAACCCGGGGACCCCCTGTATATGCTGTATAAAGACTGACTGCAGATTGTTTGTTGACCTCCGATCAGTGTACTGGTGGCTGCCTATGTGCACTATAAGAGATTGGATCGGCCTAGCACTCTGAAGGTTAATTTGTGCTGCAGTCAGTTAGTATAAACACCGGGACTCTGTAAGGCCACGCCCTCAGAGGAAGTCGTGATGACGAAACGCGTCAAGGCGTTACCTTGCGGCAACCGGAAGTAACGTTTGCATTCCACAGCCAGGAAGAGACAACTGGAAATAAGAAGTGGACGCTGTCTTCCTTATGTTTGTAAGTCTCGTGTCTATCCTGCGGATAAAAATGGAATTACGTTATCTGGAGCTTTTTTCTGTGTCCTCCATTGGAGATGCTGTACAACTCTGACACCCTCCATCATGTGGATGATGGTTACCTGAAACATATTAAGGCTTGATATGTTTTTCCTTCTGGTGAGTGAGAACCCCTAAGGGGAGTGTGATGCATGGCTTGAGGATTTTGGTATGAGGTGCACATCTACAATATTGCATTAGGATCACCACCTGTGTCTTTCTGGACCCTTTTTACTATCTGTCATTCACTTTTCTCATATGCCATTATCATATGAAAGCTAGTCATAATTAAGTAATGACAGTAGAGCTGCTTTAGTATTCAGAGGTACTTATTAAAGTGCCTGTGAACATTTTACAAATTTTTGTGTATAGTTTCCTTTCCATTTTAAGCGGCAGCTAACATTTTGAAACACTGTATTTTATTGAATTACTGTGATTATTGGAATTTCTGAAACGATTGAAATGTCTATATGGTTTTGAGATTTATAAGCTCCACAGCGCTGAGATAGTGGAAGGAGGCCTGTGGTTTCACTGTTTTATGATATAAAAGATTACATGTTACTATTCTGCGTTCTCTTGTTGAGGATTGCACATCAAGGTCAGTAAATCAATCCTTTTTTTTTAAAAGATGATCAAATGATACATAGCTCTGATGTAGTTTATCCTAATGTTCTAACTTATTACACCTGCTGTAAGAGTGCTTAAAGCGGTGTTCCGGCTGAAATTATACTTTTTAAATAAAAATACCCCTATAATACACAAGCTTAATGTAATCTAGTAAAGTTAGTCTGTAAACTAAGGTCTGTTTTGTTAGTTTTTAGCAGTAGTTTGTTATTTTATAAACTTGCAGCAGGCCGTGGCCATCTTAAGTGTGGGCATCTGAAGCCAGACTGTATTTCTTCCTGGATCTCATCTTTGCAGATCTCGTACATGCTCAGTGCAGCATAAGCAGTGTAATAGGTTTCAGGTCAGGTTTCCATAGCAACGGCAGTTTGAGAGGAAGTTGCTGCCCCTTCCCAGGAGGCATTGCAAACAGGAAATGATGCGATGGGCCGCGGCCAGGGAGGAGGAAGTGAAAAATGAATACAGCAGATATACAGTCTGTGCTGAAAAAAAAAAAATATCCAATTTGTTTACAGTGCACAGTTTAGTGAGGGATGCTGAAGAGTTGTAAAAGTGGGTGGAACTCCACTTTAATTGTAGGAATGTGAAAAAGAAACAAAGGAACCATGCTCGTATATCATAAATTACATGTCATAAATCACCATAGTGAATAAACAAAAATCTTAATTTAAATTATAAAAATTGTGAAGTCCATGTACAGATCCCACACATGAATAAACTTCCTCAGTGAGTATAGGAAAGGTTCCTCTCCACCAGTATGCAGACACACAATGCACTCACCAGACTTAATTGACACCTATTACAGGGAGTTAAATTGCACATATGGGAATTGGCAATTGTTTAATTGTAGGGATGCCCCAAGAGGTTTTTCTACAATTAAGTCCTCTTGGGGCTCATTCAGACCACCAGGAGGTTGTAAAAGCAAGCAGTTAAGCCATGATTTTACTGTCCCTGACTGCCCACCTGAACTAAGACATGCAGCCACTCAGGGCTATACATGTGCAAAACATTGAGGCCGCAGCAAAAATTAAACCGCCTGCTGCCAAAGCAATAAATTCAAGTTAATGAGGCTGTGGTGCAACTACATGCAACACACGCAGTTGTTGTGTGGTAGTGCAGCCTTTTGAGGGTTAAAACAGGTGTTCAGCAGGCAACATATTGCCTCCCAGCCGCCTGTAAACTGCCCACTGAAAAGCGATCTACAACTGAATTTGCACAATAAAAAGCTAAACTAACAACAAGTCTAATTTATCTGCATTAGCTTTGAATATATAACTATGTTAACCACTGCTGTAGAGCAGTGTGGAAGGTAGTTTCTATAGGATTATTAAAGTATTACCAGTTTTGGGGACCAAGAAAGGCAAATTGAGCCCTATACAACAGGGCACCACTCCAGTTAAGTAGATGCCACACAAGAAGAACTCTGTGCCAGCCATCTGTCACAAGTTTTCTGAAACTTTAGGAGGCAAACACCGCTATCACTTGATCAACATTTAATGAAATAGCGTGATAGGGCTTCGGGCCCTTTCCCCATGTTTATCGTAGTCTGCTTGCCCCTCTGTTGAGAAAAGCTTGTAGTTTAAAGAATTTATTAGCACAAGCTGAGATATACATCCAAGAAATCAAATGCAGTGACGTATACTTTAATATTGGGGGTTTCAATGAGAGCTAGCTTGCCTGAAAGATGTCATTTTAATCTTTGTTGTCTCTATAGTTACCCTGTAGTGCGCTTGATGCTTTGTCATGTGTTAAATGTTTATTTGTAAAACAGAGAATGTATACGTACAGTAAGAACAAAAATATAAAATAACACTTTAAATAAAAAAATAAATAAAATAGAATTGACACAAAAAACGATTGTTTCTCTTTAAAGCCCAACTCCAGGTATGGATAATTTTTACATTGTGGACCAAAGTGGACCAAAGTAACTATGCATATACTATACCTGTGGAATCCCTCTAAAAGCTGAAAATCACTGTAGTATACACTGTTACTCCATTGATCTCCACTAGCTTCCTGGTCCTGTGCCAATCAGCTGCCCTTTTGCATTGTGAACAAAGAAGGCCGTCCATTCATCATGGGTGTCATTGTTAGATCACTATGTATTTTTCTCACTCATGCCCAGCAGCCAACATCCTGTGCTAACAATGCAGAAGGGCAGCCACTGGTTCCATAAGCTAATGGAGATCACTGCAGAAGCAATATCAACTACAGTGATTTCCAGCTTCTAGAGCAGTGGTTCTCAACCTTTCTAGTGCTGTGACTCCTTAATAAAATTTCCCAAGTTGTCAGGACCCCTAAGACAAGATAAGTAATTTGCGCCCACAACCCATGGACATTTAGCACTCCCTGAGTCCCTTCCATTCATACAGTATTAAAAGCCCTTATGGTACATTTTAGGATGTACTACTTTTTCTCTTTGTTCTCCTTTCTTTCCCTTTTATCTCTCTTTATCCTAATTTCTTTTTTCCCCCATCCCTCTCTCTAGTCATCTTTTTTGTTCTTTCTCTTATTCTTTCTCTCCCTTTTTCTTTGCCCCCCCCCCTTTTCCTCTCCCTTCCATGTATTCTCTATTTTCATTCCTTCTCTTACTCCTTGGTGGGGGTGTCAGCTGACATTTCTCACCAGTCAGCTGACCTCTATTCTCTGCCCCCCAGCCATGCCGTGAACTGCATAGGCAGCTGCGAAGAGGCTGAGGCGACCACAGGCTCCAGGGACAACCCTGCTGGGCGACCGCAAAAAGGCTGGGAGAGCGGTGCGGGCTTCAGAAACAGTGACCCCTGGCAAATCATCATTTGACCCCCTGAGGGGGGTCATGATCCCCAGGTTGAGAACCACTGTTCTAGAGGGATCTCACAGGTATGGTATATGCAAGCTGGACCAATGTTATTATACAGTGCCTTGAAAAAGTATTCATACCCCTTGAAATTTTCCACATCTAGTCGTGTTACAACCAAAAACGTAAATTAATTTTAGTGGGATTTTATGTGATAGACCGGTAAACAAAGTGGCACATAATTGTGAACTGGAAGGAAAATGATAAATGGTTTTCAAACTTTCTTACAAATAAATATGTGAAAAGTGTGGCATGCATTTGTATTCAGCCCCCCCCCCCCCCCCCCCCTTACAGCTGCAAGTCTTTTTGGAAATGTCTCTACCAGCTTTGCACATCTAGAGAGTGACATTTTTGCCCATTCTTCAGCAAATTTCAAGTCTTGCCCCAGATTCTCAATTGAACAAAAGCATCCCCACAACAAGATGCTGCCACCACCATGTTTCAGGGTGGGGGTGGTGTGTTCAGAGTGATGTGCAGTGTTAGTTTTCTGCCACACATAGCGTTTTGCTTTTAGGCCATAAAGTTACATTTTGGTCTCATCTGAGCAGAGCACCTTCTTCCTTATGTTTGCTGTGTCCCCCACATGGCTTCTAGCAAACTGCAAATAGGACTTCTTATGGATTTCTTTCAACAATGGCTTTTTTCTTGCCACTCTTCCATAAAAGCCAGATTTGTGGAGTGCACGACTAATAGTTGTCCTGTGGACAGATTCTCCCACCTGAGATGTGGATCTCTGCAGCTCCTCCAGAGTTACCATGGGCCTCTTGGCTGCTTCTCTGATTAATGCTCTCCTTGCCCGGCCTGTCAGTTTAGGTGGATGGCCATGTCTTGGTAGGTTTGCAGTTGTGCCATACTCTCCATTTTTGGATGATGGATTGAACAGTGCTATGTGAGATGTTCAAAGCTTGGGATATTTTTTATAACCTAACCCTGATTTAAACTTCTCAACAACTTTATCCCTGACCTCTCTGGTATGTTCCTTGGCCTTCATGGTGCTGTTTGTTCACTAAGGTTCTCTAACAAACCTCTGAGGACTTCACAGAACAGCTGTATTTATAATGAGATCAAATTACACACAGATGGACTCTATTTACTAATTAGGTGACTTCTGAAGGCAATTGGTTCCACTAGACTTTAGCTTGGGGTATCAGATTAAAGGGGGCTGAATACAAATGCACGCCACACTTTTCAGATATTTATTTGTAAATAAACCATTTAAAACCAGTTAAAAAAACATTTATCATTTTCCTTCCACTTCACAATTATGTGCCACTTTGTGTTGGTCTATCAATAAAATACATTTACCTCTTTGGTTATAACATGACAAAATGTGGAAAATTTCAAGGGGTATGAATACTATTTCAAGACACTGATCACCTGGAATTCTTCTTTAAACACTTCCCACCCGGTCAATAGCAGATTGACGTCCGGGAAGTGGTTTCGTTATCCTGACTGGGCGTCATATGACGTCCTTTAGGATAACAGCCGCTGCACGCCCGTGGGGTCACGCATCGCGGCGATCGGTGGAGCGGTGTGTCAGTCTGACACACCGATACACCGATCTTTGTAAAGAGCCTCCGGCGGAGGCTCTTTACCACGTGATCAGCCGTGTCCAATCACGGCTGATCACGATGTACACAGGAAGAGCCTGTGTCTGACAGACGGGAGTAGAGGAGAGCCGATCGGCGGCTCTCCTGACAGGGGGGGTATGCGCTGATTGTTTATCAGCGCAGCCCCCCCTCAGATGCCCACACTAGACCACCAGGGAAGCCCCCAGGACCACCAGGGAAGCCCCCAGCATGTGGATGGCCAGGTACATCCCCCATGGCCATCCACATGCTAAAAAAAATGCCCAAAATATGCCAATTAGTGCCCACAAATGGGCCCTGATTGGCACATCATATGTATGTTATAAAACAGGGATGCCCAGCAATGCCACCCATCAGTGTCATCAGAGCCACCCATCAGCGTCCATCAGTGCAACCTATCAGTGCCCATCCGTGCCCATCCAGGCCCACCTATCTGTGCCCATCAGTGCCCATCCATGCCACCTATCAGTGCCACCTATATCTATCCATCAGTGCCACCCATAAGTACCCGTCAGTGCCGCCTATGAGTGCCCATCAGTGCCGCCTATGAGTGCCCATCAGTGCCAACTGAGTGCCCATCAGTGCCCCATACCAGTGCCACCTATCAGTGCCCATCAGTGCCACCTATCAGTGCCCATCAGTGCCCCCCTATCAGTGCCCATCATCAGTGCCCCCTCATCAGTGCCACCTCATTGGTGCCACCTCATCGGTGCCCATCAGTGTCGCCTTTTTAGTGCCCATCAGTGCAGCCATATCAGTGCCCGTAATTGAAGAAGAAAACACACTTATTTACAAAAAAATTAACAGTGACAAAGAAAAACTTGTTTTTTTGCAAAATTTTTTTTTTTTTTTGTTTGTTGCGCAAAAAGTAAAAATCGCAGAGGTGATCAAATACCACCAAAAGAAAGCTCTATTTGTTGGAACAAAATGATAAAAAATTTGTTTGGGTACAGTGTAGCATGACCACGCAATTGTCATTCAAATTGCGACAGCGCTGAAAGCTGAAAATTGGCCTGGGCGGGAAGGTGTCTAAGTGTCTGGTATTGAAGTGGTTAAAGAGGGAGTCCGGCGAAATAATTTTTTTTTTTAAAGTCAGCAGCTACAAATACTACAGCTGCTGACTTTTAAAATAAGGACACTCACCAGTCACAGGGTCCAGCGTTGTCGGCAACCGAGGCCGAACCGTCCCTCGGTCCTCGGATGTTGCCGCCGCCATCTTGGTTATGGGAATCAGGAAATGAAGCCTTGCGGCTTCACTTCCCGGTTCCCTACTGCGCATGCACGAGTCGCGCAGCACAATAGGAATGCTCCGTGCTGTCTCTGGGAGCCGCGTGTGTCCCAGCAGACAGCGCGGCGGGACAGGAAGAGCCCGTGGGAGTCTATGCACGGAAGTGGGTGCAAATACCTGTCTTAGACAGGTATCTGCACCCCCTCCCCCCTGAAAGGTGCCAAATGTGACACCGGAGGGGGGGGGAGGGTTCCGATGAGCGGGTGGAATACCACTTTAAATTGGCCCAGGTAGGCGACAAAATAATTAAGCCACTCATTTTACAATACCTTCAATCCAGATCCCCTGCAGTACTTCTCAAGTATCTAAAAAAATCTACAAGAGGTGAAGGTAGTTAATGTTGTCAGAGCAGTGTTTTGGTCACTGAAAGGAGCAAGTAAAAATTGGTCCAGACATGCAGAAAAACAGGCTGGTCAACATAGCAAAGAAGACCAGGAAACCTGAATGATCAGCAACTAATTTCCTACCAGACTTCTCCCTTTACACATCACTCTAGACATACTGGCCTCTGTTAGGTGGAAAATTATAGAAAGAGGACCCCTCTTTTTGAATTCCCTCTTACCTTTCTCTTGGGTTGTCTTTCATAAACATACTTACCAGAAATGCCCAGAAATTCCAGTATTGCTCTTTGGTAACCTGACAATTTGCTGATACTTCCCTGATTCCACATCACCATCTTCCTCTTATGTCATCTGGGAGCAAGTTCTCTTTTCCTGGTTCTTGCAACCAATCGTCTCTCGAGGTCTATACTGAGGGAAGGAGGGTCTGTACTGAGGGGGAGGTCTATTCTGAGGGAAGGGGGGTCTGTACTGAGGGGGAGGTCTATTCTGAGGGAAGGGGGGTCTGTACTGAGGGGGGGGTCTATTCTGAGGGAAGGGGGGTCTGTACTGAGGGGAGGTCTATTCTGAGGGAAGGGGGGTCTGTACTGAGGAGGGTGTCTATTCTGAGGGAAGGGGGGTCTGTACTAAGGGGGAGGTGTATTCTGATGGAAGGGGGGTCTGTACTGAGGGGGAGGTCTATTCTGAGGGAAGGGGGGTCTGTACTGAGGGGGAGGTCTATTCTGAGGGAAGGGGGTCTGTACTGAGGGGGAGGTCTATTCTGAGGGAAGGGGGTCTGTACTGAGGGGAGGTCTATTCTGAGGGAAGGGGGTCTGTACTGAGGGGGAGGTCTATTCTGAGGGAAGGGGGTTCTGTACTGAGGGGAGGTCTATGCTTAGGGAGAGGGGTCTGTACTAATGGAGGTGGATCTGTACTAAGGGGGTGGTCTATACTGATGGAGGGGGTTTATATTTAGTGGAGGGTCTTCACTGACAGAGGGGGGTCTATACCTAGTGGAGGGGTCTGTAGTGAGGTTGGTGGAGGGGGGGGTGACACCATGTTTTATCGCACTGGGTGACACCAACCCTAGTGACGCCACTGGTAATGCCTTAATGCTGTTTTTCGCATGGAAGCAAACTCCTACCTAGAACCTAAGCAATTAGCAAGTGTAGTTCTAGTGTCCTCCACTAGGGCACCTAAGACCCACCCACAACTATATGGAAATAAGAATTATGATAGCTCTAGGAAATTATAGATTCATGGGTCATCTGAACCTATGCTAAACATCTAGAAAAAACACAATCCTTTGTTATTTTACATTTATTAAAAAAATAAATGAGTAAGCAAATACAAACACTGGA
The DNA here is from genome assembly GCA_028564925.1 of Lithobates sylvaticus. Taxonomy (NCBI): domain Eukaryota; kingdom Metazoa; phylum Chordata; class Amphibia; order Anura; family Ranidae; genus Lithobates; species Lithobates sylvaticus. Next base: position 91,617,935 of record CM053038.1, read on the forward strand.
ATAAGTTATGAATTAGGTAGCATATTTATGCAGTGGATGGATTAAAACTGCAGTATCACAGGCAGTGAGATCTCCTGTCTGACATTGGGTTAGACCGCAATTAGTGGTTTAGTAGTATATCATAAATGCTAAAGGAGCAGGAAGGAAATCTTGCTATTTTCACACACACAATGGTTTGAAGCTTTGTTTTCCAGTGGTGAAAGTGTTTGGAATACTATTTATGACAATAGGTCTTAGCCTGGCACTGAGTCAAGAAATGACAAAGTGGCATTTTTTTTATGCCAAAGTGGGTATGGAGTCATGCTAAACCTAAACAACAAGAGCTTTATGCATAAACATATATGGAATTCAAGGTGAAAATTGGTTAGCACTGATGTCTTGAAGCAATGAGACATTGCCATCAGAAGAAAATAAGTGGTCTATCGGGTCTTCATTTTCTTTTTTATTTATAGATGGTTTTGTATTATTTTGTTGTTAACTTTTTTATCTGAGTATAGATCTGTGTTTGTCCCAAGCAGGGGCTTAGAATAAGGTGGGGGGTAAGGGGTGTTAAACCCCCCCCCCCCCCCCAGAGCATCCTGGCACAATACCCAGACAGTATTCCTGCTGTTTAGCCTCAGCATCAGCACAGTAGAAGCAATCAGAGTTTTGGAGTGCAGCAGCCAGCCCCCCTTCTATTGTGCCCCATCCTCTGAGTTTAATAAGGGGTCCCCTGAAAAGCATGAAATTACACAATATGTTGCCCCTTGCACCAGCTCAGCTTGCACAGTAAGGTAAAATCCAGTCTTGGGTCTCATTCATATATCCTACATGACCATGGGGAAGCAAGTATACTGCAAATACCTGCACCCGGGATCTCAGATGTTCTCAGATGATCTCAGATGTTTTAATATCTACTCAGCCTGTACACCTGAGTGATGGGCTGAAAAGAGCCAAGGCTGTCTGCTGCTGTAAACATGTATAGCGCCGGGCTTCTGAAGAGCACGCGCTATATTTTTGTAAATTTAATGTTACTAAAACCATAGTTGGGTTTTAGGGTTAATTGTACTAAATTATGGTCTCAGTATCAGTGTGGCTGGACTGTATTGTGTTCTGCTTGGCCATAGGTGTCGGTGTCACCTCTGGCAAGCATGGGAACGCAGTCTGGTTGGACACATTGGGTGCCAGTCTTTCTCGGAACCAATCAGTGGGTGTGTTGTCTCGCTGTGAATTCTGGGAGAGGATACTTAAGGAACTGAGGTCACGTGATTCTGGGTTCCGGTCCAGAAGATCTGTCTGACTGCTTGGTCCTGGTCCTCCTGACCAGCCCTCAGGGGCCCTCATGGCCTGGGGTGTGGATCCATCCGTTTCTGAGTCTCGGGGCTGGCTAGCCCGAGGCACAGTAACTGGAAGGAGGATTTCAAGGTGGTCCGGTGCCATCTCGGTTTTGGAGAGGCCCAGCAACTGAAAATGCAACCAGGGTAGGACTCTTCAGAAGAGGGCCACGCACAAGGCTTTCTGCTCAGCAAGAGCCTGGAAGCTAAGTTAGAAGGACACCAGGTTAATCCACACTCATACGGTATCGCCAGACCGGCTGCAAGATACTGGTGCCGTGGGAGGGTTCTCTAAGTTTTTCATCCTTCAGTTACAACCAAGTCTGTGGCAGAGACTTTTTATTCTAAAGTTCTACAACCAAGTCTGTGGCAGAGACTTTTCATTCTAAAGTTCTACAACCAAGTCTGTGGCAGAGACTTTTCATTCTAAAGTTCTACAACCAAGTCTGTGGCAGAGAGTTTTCATTCTAAAGTTCTACAACCAAGTCTGTGGCAGAGACTTTGCTTTATCTGAATCACCTGTCGGTTGCTAAATTCACCAAAAGGGGATTTATCCGATGGTTGTAGTATCCAGTTGCTAATGGCTATTCCCTGGATTTTATAGTGAGAGACATTCTATGTCAGCAGTTCCAAGAGTACCTGAACTTCCTACCCAAACCCTCTATTCCCTGTTGAGAGACTGTATTTCGTCTGACGTTTTTTTGCAAAAGTGGATCCAGTGTCAGTCTCTACAGTTCCTTTGGGCCATCTACCTCTAGAAACCCCTAGACGCACACGAGGTCAAGAAGGTAACAGTAAGCCCAAAAATAACTAGCAGCTCCTTCGGGGGTCAGTGCTACACATGTATCCACCTGTATCTACACATCCAGTGGTTACCTGCAGGTAGGGATACATTTTTGCCCTTGGATAAAATCTCTCTGCATCCAGGGGCTGAAATTTGTCCCTAACAGCAGGTAACCACTGTGACCCACGGTTTGTTAGTGTGTTGCTCAGGCTCAATCGATGTGGGGAGTAATGTAGATGATACCGAATGTGCTGCAGGAGTGCCGGCGAGGGATGGAGCTCATCCCAGCTCCTGTAGTCACCGAAGGGAGGAGAGAAAAAAAATCCCTGGTGCCACACATCCACGGAGTCCTATGGTGATGTAGTAGTGATGGGAGAGACCTCAGCCAGGGTTCCCACCAGGCCACACCCTATTGTGTTTTGCTTTGTCACCTGGAGCTTAAACATGGGGACCACTGGATGTGCAGATACATGTTAATAGAAATGTGGCTCTTTTCAGCCCAAAAATTGGAACATCTGGGATCCTGGTTGTAGGTATTCATTGTATATTTGCCATTCCATGGCCATTTAGAACATATGAATGAGATCTAAAGTCTGGTTCACGCTGTAAATTTTTTTTAGTTCAAACCAGCGGGCTGAAGGAAAAAAAAACTAGGGAGCTTAGGAGGAGCTCGCTGTACTAATGAGTACACTGCCGCACCACAACTGCGTGCCATGCATTCTATTCAGTTAAATGGGGATCATTTTTGCTTCGCTGCTTTGCAAAGTCTCATGGCTCCACTCTGCTGTCACATGTTTTTACTGTACCTCCCCCAACATAAAAATGTAAATGATGCCTTTAAGTTTGAAAAATTATCTACGGCCCTGGTCCCAAGCATGTTTGAAGCCACTTACTCTGACTAACTACCTCTGCTGGAAAATAAACCAAGCATCAACTACCCTTTCAATAAAATAATACTTTCTAAGTTTTGAACTTTCCTCCAGTTAGTGTGAGGTCATGTCCCCATGTTCTGGATCTTGGTTTCATATTGAAAATCCTGCCACCTGAACCTTTTCACCATCTTGTTTTTTTTTTTTAATTTTCAGTCATGTCTTCCCTTTTCCTTCTTTCCTTAAGAGTGTACATAATAAAGTGTTTTTTGTTACATGTCTCTGGACTCATGTCTTATCAAAATCTTTTTCTAAGTGAGGTCTCGAGAACTGGATGCAGTATTCAAAATGAGATCTCACTAAAGATCCATATAGGGTAATCAGGACCTCCTTCCTCCTGCTGGTGATCCCTCTAGTGATGCATACTAGAATTCTGCTACAAAACTGAGGCTATCAAAAACAGTAAGGGCATACAGTAGTATCAAAATCAAGAGATACTGGTATAATCCCATGTCTCAATCATGTAGTATTCGCAAACCGTTAGGCTAGAAGTAATATACAAGAAAGGCAGAGAGGGTCCACTAAGTAATACAGCACCTCATCCCTGAATATAAGAGTATCAAACAAAAAGGGGGATGGAGGACTAGGGATTATAGCGGTGCAAAGGTAATATACGAAGGTCGGGGTAGACTCACAGTTCAAAGCTCATAATACTCATTAATTTAATAAAACAATTTTTATTACATATAAATAGTAGCACACATGACAAAAAAATATATATATATAAATGCAACAAATAATAGCAATATATATTTTACGAATGAAGATCAATTCAATAAATCAAGGCAGGTGAAGGAGTCACTTACATTGATTTTACAATCATTGGTACAGAAAATTGCAAGGGCAACAACAGAGTTAAATTATTCATATAAGGTTCAAGGTACAATTCACATATAGTGTGGAAAATAGACCTGAGATGGATTAAGTAAGTCTTAGTAGACTATTCCGACATGTTTCGCCATAACAATGGCTTCCTCAGGGTATGTCTACTTTGCGTACTTGATGTGTCTATTGAGAAGGAGGGTTTCATAATTAGTTTCATACTCAATGGAAGAGGAGATTAGAGCCAATTAGTTAAATAGATAACAATAAGGGAACAGATGGAATATAGAGTGAAATGTCTCCAATTGTCAACACAAGGGAGGTGCTAGAGCCCCTCCTTCCCAAGATGGAGGAAGGGAAGGGAGAGAGAACATCCCCCCTAGGAGGTCTCCCCAGACTTACCCCATTCAGGGCGCGGATCAGATTCAGCCGTGGCCACAGGGCGGGGTGGTCATATAGGGTGCCTAAGATGCCTAATAGAAGGCGGAAGTCACCAGATTAGGCATACGATATATTATCTAGTTAAAAAGGGGTAAACCAAGTAAATATAAAAAACAAAAAACAAAAAGCAACAAAAAGTAATTTAAGTAGTGTTGTGAGTCCATGGAGGATTGATTCCTGGACGTAACACCATACACTACAAGAAGGACAATGTCTCAAATGATTACTTACAGTTCGTTTGTTTGAAAAAAAAGGAAAAAAAGTTTTACCTCATGACAGAGGAGTGGAAGTTGTAGCCAAACAACTTAAACGCCTTGGCCCCAATGCACAATCATACAATGATTTTGTTTTATCTTTGCTAAAGTTTATCCTAACTAGAAATTACTTTACGTTTGGAACCTCCCACTACCTCCAGATACAGGGCGTAGCAATGGGCACTAAATGTGCCCCTTCCTACGCCAATCTGTATCTGGGGGGGTGGGAGAAAGACATTCTTTCGGATCCGGAGATGAGGTGCTATACCCAGCACATCCTCTCTTGGATGAGATACATCGATGATATTTTAATTTTCTGGACTGGTACCTATCCAAAACTACAACGCTTTTTTGAAAAAATCTCTATCAACACGTACAATCTCAAATTTTCCTTGGAATATAGTCAAGAAAAGATCACTTTTCTAGATCTCACCATAACTATTGATAATGAAGGTAAATTATACTCTTCATTATACAGAAAAACCTCGGCCGGTAATACCATATTGCATGCATCCAGTTCCCATCCTAAAAACCTTATAAAAAGCATACCGTACAGCCAATATTTGCGAATAAGAAGAAATTGTACTAATGATAAAGACTTTTACCAAGCATCTTTTGAACTATATCAAAGATTGAAATCTAGAGGCTACAGCCACAATTTACTTAAACAATCATTTAATAGAGTTAAACGCTTGCAACGAAAGGAACTAATCTTTAGGGACAAAAATCTTCAACTAAACCAACCTGTACGTCTTATCACTCAATACTCCAACCAGTCTGCCCAAGTTAGAAATACCATAAACACATTTTGGCCCCTACTATCTTCTGACCCTGTCATTGGACAGTATGTGAAAACATACCCTGAAATTACTTATCGTCGACCATTATCCCTTAGTGATAAACTTACTTCTAGCCATTTTTATGCCCCTGATGATCCAAAAAAAATGGACCAAACTGGTACCTTCCCTTGTGGACATTGTGACTCATGTCAGTTTCTGTCCAACTCGACTAACACTCTATTACCCAATGGGAATTTACATAAGCCCAAACATCGGGTCACATGTAATACAGTAGGGGTTATTTATTTAGCTACTTGCCGATGTGGTTGTTTCTACATCGGTAAAACAAAACGAGCGTTTTCCATTCGCATACAGGATCATATTAAACCTCTATTCAAAAAGAAAATTTCAACTGCGATAAACCGCCATGTAGCTCTAAAACACAATTTCGATCCCACTACAATACTATTTTCTGCTCTTGAACATCTACCCTTGAATGTACGCGGAGGGGACATTGACAACCGTCTTCTCCAACTTGAAACTAGGTGGATATATACCCTTGATGCCACCAGATACCCAGGTATGAACGAGTACATCAGCTTCAAATCCTTTCTTTAATAACCTTTACCCCTATTACGAACCATTTCTCTTGAATAGAAATGGTCACCCCCTTCCTGGAGCCCCACCCGGTGGGGTCCCTACCACCATGCGCCAAAGCCTGCTCCGTTTTTGTCTATCTTTATTGCTCTATGAAATCTTTTATGCTTATTATCAATTAATATATTATGCCCTGTATTATGCAAACAAATTCTTATTTTATTATATTTTTTAAAAAAATTTTTTGAAATACACTGTATGGGTATAGAATCTTGATTGCATACACTTTCTTTTGTTAAACTGCCCCTGACCCTGGTAAAAGACGCTTGACCAATTTAAATTTGGCCTGCCATGTCTGATTTACTTTTGCTCAAACTGTCATGTTTTATATAATTAATCAGTTAAGATCTCCACTGAGCTATGATCTAAACACGCTCAAAGCCTATTGGATTTAGCATTGATAACTTTGGACTATTATTAGATGACAATGTTCCTAATTCTCTCAACCCATCGGAACGCTGCTAATATATAGCCAATATTGGCTCCTTTCCACTCTAGCCCTTCGTACCTCCCCCCTTCCCTGTCCTCCCGGGCGCCTTCCTACCACCATTCGGCGTGCTGATCGGGCCGCCGCCCATGGGGCGGATACGTCACTCTTGGGGCCAGCCCTGCTGCCTAATATGGACACCCAAGGGCGGACTTCTCCCAGTCCGCCCACCCCCAGCCTGAGCCATTCATTAGCTGCTACGCAGCGATGACGTCATCACGCCCGCAGCGCGCACGCCACCGGGAACTATGGGATCTGTAGGCTCCCGGCCGTGACGCACTGTGCGCATGCGCTCAGGCTCCTATGTCCGCTGATTGAGAGGCGGTCCACGCCCTCTCAATCTGGAAGGCGGCATTTAAACCAGCCTCAAACTTCAGTCCACCACAGGACTCTGGAGGCACCTGACGCATCACATTCGTTTGAATTCAAGTAAGCAACTAAATCTTCTCTCTACTCTTTTTCGGTATTTTCTTGGCTTACTGAATACTTATCAGAGCTATCTTACTACTACCTTTCCTGTTTAGCCGGTTGCGGACCCCTGACTGACTGGATATCTTTCCCGTCCTCCCTCACTTCAAGGGCACCTGTGATTGTATGTCACAGGCGGAACTGGGCCCCACTCTTTGTATTTCATACCTTACAAACAGGTAATTAATTTCCATTCTCAATTTTCACCCAAATCCAACTCCTTTTCCTTCACTCTAATTAACTCTTTATTCACTAACACAATCTCCTATCTTTTTCATTGCCTTTACAGGTGCCTCCTGTGTTTATTCTGGTCAATTCTCAGAATTCCCTGGTTTCTTTTCACATATATTTTTTATACTCTACTTCAATTAAAAAAAAACTTTTTTTCCTTTTTTTTCAAACAAACGAACTGTAAGTAATCATTTGAGACATTGTCCTTCATGTAGTGTATGGACTCCATGGACTCACAACACTACTTAAATTACTTTTTGTTGCTTTTTGTTTTTTGTTTTTTATATTTACTTGGTTTACCCCTTTTTAACTAGATAATATATCGTATGCCTAATCTGGTGACTTCCGCCTTCTATTAGGCATCTTAGGCACCCTATATGACCACCCCGCCCTGTGGCCACGGCTGAATCTGATCCGCGCCCTGAATGGGGTAAGTCTGGGGAGACCTCCTAGGGGGGATGTTCTCTCTCCCTTCCCTTCCTCCATCTTGGGAAGGAGGGGCTCTAGCACCTCCCTTGTGTTGACAATTGGAGACATTTCACTCTATATTCCATCTGTTCCCTTATTGTTATCTATTTAACTAATTGGCTCTAATCTCCTCTTCCATTGAGTATGAAACTAATTATGAAACCCTCCTTCTCAATAGACACATCAAGTACGCAAAGTAGACATACCCTGAGGAAGCCATTGTTATGGCGAAACATGTCGGAATAGTCTACTAAGACTTACTTAATCCATCTCAGGTCTATTTTCCACACTATATGTGAATTGTACCTTGAACCTTATATGAATAATTTAACTCTGTTGTTGCCCTTGCAATTTTCTGTACCAATGATTGTAAAATCAATGTAAGTGACTCCTTCACCTGCCTTGATTTATTGAATTGATCTTCATTCGTAAAATATATATTGCTATTATTTGTTGCATTTATATATATATTTTTTTTTGTCATGTGTGCTACTATTTATATGTAATAAAAATTGTTTTATTAAATTAATGAGTATTATGAGCTTTGAACTGTGAGTCTACCCCGACCTTCGTATATTACCTTTGCACCGCTATAATCCCTAGTCCTCCATCCCCCTTTTTGTTTGATACTCTTATATTCAGGGATGAGGTGCTGTATTACTTAGTGGACCCTCTCTGCCTTTCTTGTATATTACTTTCTGTCCCAGGTGTTTCAATACACTAATCCTCGACAGACGGTCCTCAAACAACTCCATCTTATCTAAACTAATTAGCTTTGGGGGATACACACAATTCATAGCTCTTTTTTCTAAATACCTACCGAAAAAATATATGAATATATTACAATGAAATGTTAACCAATTGTCTATTATTATTTTGATAACGAATATTTGTTTATTATTGAGAGCCTTAAAACGCTTTGGCGCATGATGGTTGACCTCACCGGGGAGGCATGGAAGGGACTGATGACCAAAATCCAACAGTCTCAGAATTCCAACAACATTTCTGATGCCGATTTAGATCGTGACTTTATGCGACTCCAACGCCTCTTGGAAAAGAAGGTACGAATATATTGGCATAAAACGTACTTTGAGAAATATATTGAACATAAAATTGTCCCATGGGGACTACGAATTCAAATCTTTCCCAATGTAAAAAAAGTTAATGATGTTCTCAAATCTTCTTGGGAATTCAATCTCCAAACATGCTCATTTGGCATGATATCCATACTATGTAAACAGTATGAATGTGAACTTGATCAACTCGATACCTCGGTCTCTGACTGGTATGAAAATCATATCTTATGTCTATCATCCCCCCGCTTTGCCCAAAAGGATAAAAACCTACGGGCACATATTGAGGAATATACCCTAAGTATTATCAGCAATAAAGAAAATAAATTCCTAAGAGATAGATCTGCTCATCAAAATGGCTATGCCTACAAATGGGACAATCCCACTTTCCCCAGAGGACCAACAAAATCATCTAATTTCCAACCACCTAAAAATAACACTGACCCATCTAGTACTTCATCTAACTCCTTTAGCTCAAGTACAACTTATCACGAACTCTCCCAGGACCCTATCACAAAAAAAAAAAAAACGAAAGAATGACCAACATATTTCATCTACAGAGCTAATTAAACGAGCTTTAAATACCAGTACCTTAGCTAGACCCCCTAGCACTCGTCCAAAAACTTCGAATGTCTCGACCCCCCATCTAAAAAATCAATCCTCCTCCTCAAATATACCCCTTCCAACTACACACACGTGTACGTTGGACTCTTCCAACTTCTCAACCCCTGCACTTGCATTACCCATTAGAAGAGCCAGTGAACCATGCCTACCCTCCATGTTTCCCTTACCTTCTCAAGAACTGAAAATGGCACCTATTTTTTTAGGCCAGAACCAAGACTTACCGTCAACACCGACATAATCCCTCAGCTTACCACGGAACTAGCTGCAGCAACAAATCTTGATGTTGTAAACCTCTCCCTTACTCCCCTCACATCACCCCAGATCCAAGTCCTACAATTGGGCCTTACTTTTTGCCCTTCCATGGACTTCGATTGTTTCCAATTAGTGAAAGACCTTCATCTCTTTGCGAGAAAACTACTATATAAAACAATCTATCATTCAAAAACTACATCCACTCAGATGGCTAATACAGACAAAACTGTTCCCACTTTAGAAGAAATCCAAGCCCTTGAAGACCTAATGACCCTTTTAGACGAAGCCGACCCAACTGACGACGATCTGCTGGACAATATGCAAAATGAAATCACTAGTCCGGCCCCGACTTTTTCTTGTCCCACTTCTTTCAAACCAAAATCTAGAAACTTCCCTTCATTAACCACAAATCCCGCTATCTGGGCATTCGTGGAACAAACTACTAAGGAACTAAAAAAACTCAACTTGGCTGAATCAGGTATGTCCAACCTCACCAAAGCACAACAGAGAGCTCTTAAATCCCTCCAGTCCAATCGCGATATAGTCATCAAACCCTCTGATAAAGGGGGAAACGTGGTTGTCATGGATGTCCTGGCTTACATGAATATGTGCCACGACATCCTTGACAACCACGAATGGTACAGACCCATTTGCCCCACTAGAATCAAGTCATACATTTTAGATTATCAAAATTTAATTTTTCATGCAACTAAAAAGGGAACTATAGATACCAATACTTGGAAATTTTTACATGTAACCCACCCTAAAACCCCTACCTTTTACTCCCTTCCCAAACTTCATAAATCATTAAACAAACCCCCAGGCAGACCTATTGTGTCTGGCTGTGAAGGGCTCACAGAAAAAGCCAGTGAACTTGTAGATAAACATCTTGCCCCATTGGTATCAGCTCTTCCTTCACATATTAAGGATACTATTCACCTATTACGCATCCTTGAAAACCAGCAACTACCTGTGAATTCTTACCTGGTCGCATTGGATGTTGAATGTCTCTACAACGCCATACCTCATGACAGAGGAGTGGAAGTTGTAGCCAAACAACTTAAACGCCTTGGCCCCAATGCACAATCATACAATGATTTTGTTTTATCTTTGCTAAAGTTTATCCTAACTAGAAATTACTTTACGTTTGGAACCTCCCACTACCTCCAGATACAGGGCGTAGCAATGGGCACTAAATGTGCCCCTTCCTACGCCAATCTGTATCTGGGGGGGTGGGAGAAAGACATTCTTTCGGATCCGGAGATGAGGTGCTATACCCAGCACATCCTCTCTTGGATGAGATACATCGATGATATTTTAATTTTCTGGACTGGTACCTATCCAAAACTACAACGCTTTTTTGAAAAAATCTCTATCAACACGTACAATCTCAAATTTTCCTTGGAATATAGTCAAGAAAAGATCACTTTTCTAGATCTCACCATAACTATTGATAATGAAGGTAAATTATACTCTTCATTATACAGAAAAACCTCGGCCGGTAATACCATATTGCATGCATCCAGTTCCCATCCTAAAAACCTTATAAAAAGCATACCGTACAGCCAATATTTGCGAATAAGAAGAAATTGTACTAATGATAAAGACTTTTACCAAGCATCTTTTGAACTATATCAAAGATTGAAATCTAGAGGCTACAGCCACAATTTACTTAAACAATCATTTAATAGAGTTAAACGCTTGCAACGAAAGGAACTAATCTTTAGGGACAAAAATCTTCAACTAAACCAACCTGTACGTCTTATCACTCAATACTCCAACCAGTCTGCCCAAGTTAGAAATACCATAAACACATTTTGGCCCCTACTATCTTCTGACCCTGTCATTGGACAGTATGTGAAAACATACCCTGAAATTACTTATCGTCGACCATTATCCCTTAGTGATAAACTTACTTCTAGCCATTTTTATGCCCCTGATGATCCAAAAAAAATGGACCAAACTGGTACCTTCCCTTGTGGACATTGTGACTCATGTCAGTTTCTGTCCAACTCGACTAACACTCTATTACCCAATGGGAATTTACATAAGCCCAAACATCGGGTCACATGTAATACAGTAGGGGTTATTTATTTAGCTACTTGCCGATGTGGTTGTTTCTACATCGGTAAAACAAAACGAGCGTTTTCCATTCGCATACAGGATCATATTAAACCTCTATTCAAAAAGAAAATTTCAACTGCGATAAACCGCCATGTAGCTCTAAAACACAATTTCGATCCCACTACAATACTATTTTCTGCTCTTGAACATCTACCCTTGAATGTACGCGGAGGGGACATTGACAACCGTCTTCTCCAACTTGAAACTAGGTGGATATATACCCTTGATGCCACCAGATACCCAGGTATGAACGAGTACATCAGCTTCAAATCCTTTCTTTAATAACCTTTACCCCTATTACGAACCATTTCTCTTGAATAGAAATGGTCACCCCCTTCCTGGAGCCCCACCCGGTGGGGTCCCTACCACCATGCGCCAAAGCCTGCTCCGTTTTTGTCTATCTTTATTGCTCTATGAAATCTTTTATGCTTATTATCAATTAATATATTATGCCCTGTATTATGCAAACAAATTCTTATTTTATTATATTTTTTAAAAAAATTTTTTGAAATACACTGTATGGGTATAGAATCTTGATTGCATACACTTTCTTTTGTTAAACTGCCCCTGACCCTGGTAAAAGACGCTTGACCAATTTAAATTTGGCCTGCCATGTCTGATTTACTTTTGCTCAAACTGTCATGTTTTATATAATTAATCAGTTAAGATCTCCACTGAGCTATGATCTAAACACGCTCAAAGCCTATTGGATTTAGCATTGATAACTTTGGACTATTATTAGATGACAATGTTCCTAATTCTCTCAACCCATCGGAACGCTGCTAATATATAGCCAATATTGGCTCCTTTCCACTCTAGCCCTTCGTACCTCCCCCCTTCCCTGTCCTCCCGGGCGCCTTCCTACCACCATTCGGCGTGCTGATCGGGCCGCCGCCCATGGGGCGGATACGTCACTCTTGGGGCCAGCCCTGCTGCCTAATATGGACACCCAAGGGCGGACTTCTCCCAGTCCGCCCACCCCCAGCCTGAGCCATTCATTAGCTGCTACGCAGCGATGACGTCATCACGCCCGCAGCGCGCACGCCACCGGGAACTATGGGATCTGTAGGCTCCCGGCCGTGACGCACTGTGCGCATGCGCTCAGGCTCCTATGTCCGCTGATTGAGAGGCGGTCCACGCCCTCTCAATCTGGAAGGCGGCATTTAAACCAGCCTCAAACTTCAGTCCACCACAGGACTCTGGAGGCACCTGACGCATCACATTCGTTTGAATTCAAGTAAGCAACTAAATCTTCTCTCTACTCTTTTTCGGTATTTTCTTGGCTTACTGAATACTTATCAGAGCTATCTTACTACTACCTTTCCTGTTTAGCCGGTTGCGGACCCCTGACTGACTGGATATCTTTCCCGTCCTCCCTCACTTCAAGGGCACCTGTGATTGTATGTCACAGGCGGAACTGGGCCCCACTCTTTGTATTTCATACCTTACAAACAGGTAATTAATTTCCATTCTCAATTTTCACCCAAATCCAACTCCTTTTCCTTCACTCTAATTAACTCTTTATTCACTAACACAATCTCCTATCTTTTTCATTGCCTTTACAGGTGCCTCCTGTGTTTATTCTGGTCAATTCTCAGAATTCCCTGGTTTCTTTTCACATATATTTTTTATACTCTACTTCAATTAAAAAAAACTTTTTTTCCTTTTTTTTCAAACAAACGAACTGTAAGTAATCATTTGAGACATTGTCCTTCATGTAGTGTATGGTGTTACGTCCAGGAATCAATCCTCCATGGACTCACAACACTACTTAAATTACTTTTTGTTGCTTTTTGTTTTTTGTTTTTTATATTTACTTGGTTTACCCCCTTTTTAACTAGATAATATATCGTATGCCTAATCTGGTGACTTCCGCCTTCTATTAGGCATCTTAGGCACCCTATATGACCACCCCGCCCTGTGGCCACGGCTGAATCTGATCCGCGCCCTGAATGGGGCAAGTCTGGGGAGACCTCCTAGGGGGGATGTTCTCTCTCCCTTCCCTTCCTCCATCTTGGGAAGGAGGGGCTCTAGCACCTCCCTTGTGTTGACAATTGGAGACATTTCACTCTATATTCCATCTGTTCCCTTATTGTTATCTATTTAACTAATTGGCTCTAATCTCCTCTTCCATTGAGTATGAAACTAATTATGAAACCCTCCTTCTCAATAGACACATCAAGTACGCAAAGTAGACATACCCTGAGGAAGCCATTGTTATGGCGAAACATGTCGGAATAGTCTACTAAGACTTACTTAATCCATCTCAGGTCTATTTTCCACACTATATGTGAATTGTACCTTGAACCTTATATGAATAATTTAACTCTGTTGTTGCCCTTGCAATTTTCTGTACCAATGATTGTAAAATCAATGTAAGTGACTCCTTCACCTGCCTTGATTTATTGAATTGATCTTCATTCGTAAAATATATATTGCTATTATTTGTTGCATTTATATATATATTTTTTTTTGTCATGTGTGCTACTATTTATATGTAATAAAAATTGTTTTATTAAATTAATGAGTATTATGAGCTTTGAACTGTGAGTCTACCCCGACCTTCGTATATTACCTTTGCACCGCTATAATCCCTAGTCCTCCATCCCCCTTTTTGTTAGGCTAGAAGTCTCAAGAGACTATTGTTTTTTCTGTTTCAATCGTTTTGATTAGTTTTACAAAATAGAGTAATACAATGTAGTAGACATTTTTACAACGTTGAGCATCCTAGAATTCTATTCGCTTTTCCCACTGCCTGGTCACACTGTTTGCTCATTTTGCAATCATCTGAAATAAGTGCCCCCAAATCTGTTTCCTCTGTAGTGCTGGCTAACACTGTATCCTCAATGTTGTACCCTGTCAAGGGATTATTTTGCCCTAGGTGCATTATTTTACATTTAGAACATTGAGCCCCACTGCTTTTACCAGCAGTGCAAACTCATGTTTTATGTTACAGACACCTTCAGGGATGTCAACCCTATTAAACACCTTTGTATCATTAGCAAAAAGACATACCTTACCCACCAACCTTTTAGTTGTATTACCGGTACTTACAAATAGATTAAATAGAACAGGACCTAGTACAGAGCTTTGTGGTACACCACCAGCATACCTCCCAACCTACTGAGATGGGAATGAGGGACACCTATTAACAAAGTATGTAGACATAGGACACACCCCCTACCATGCCCCAGTTAAGGGATAATTATACAAAACATATTGGTTAAACCCACAAGTGCCTTTTTACCACTACTATTCTTTTATATTGGCTTTTGGAATTTACAAATGCAGCAATTTAGAATTTGGATAAAAAGGTTTAGCACTGTAATGCCCCGTACACATGGTCAGATATTCCGATGGAAAAAGTGTGTGGGCTCTAGCGGACTTTTTCCGTCAAAATTTCCAACGGAAAAAATTTGAGAGCAGGATCTAAAATTTTCCGACAACAAAATCCGATCTGACTTTTTCCGATCGTGTGTAGAGAATTCCGACGCACAAAGTGCCACGCATGCTCAGAAGAAATTTGGAGATGAAAGCTATTGGCCTCTTCGTAGTCCCGTCGTATGTGTTTTACGTCACCGCATTGGGAATAATCGGATTTTTCGACAACTTTGTGCGACCGTGTGTATGTAAGACAAGTTTCGGCCAAAATCCGTCGGAAAAAAATCAGATGGATTTTGTGGTAGGAATGTCCGACCGTGTGTTACAAGGCATTACACTTTTTGATTGATAAGAAGTTTATAGCATTTTTATAGCATTTTATATACAACTATACAGATCAGACAAAATGAGGAGGAAAGAAGGATAGAGGGGTTTTGTTAAGAATGAGAGACAGTCCCTCAAAATCAGGGACAGTTGGGAGCTATATAGTAGTGGCTGGTCTCTGTTCCAAATGAACCCATTTACAACCACTCCCTGATATCTATCCTTTAGCCCAGTGGTCTCCAAATTGCGTGTGACGGCCGAATGCAGACCTTTGCTTGCTTTTATCTTGCCCTTTGGGACAATATTTTGTCCTCTGACTCCAACAATGGGACGAAGTTCCCCCCACTAAAACCAACGAAGGTGCACAGTTCCTCCCAATGACACAACGATGGGACAGGATCGATGGGGC
Organism: Lithobates sylvaticus; assembly: GCA_028564925.1. Taxonomy (NCBI): domain Eukaryota; kingdom Metazoa; phylum Chordata; class Amphibia; order Anura; family Ranidae; genus Lithobates; species Lithobates sylvaticus. The sequence goes on from CM053038.1 coordinate 91,633,755, forward strand.
AGGATACTTCCCATCCAATGACAGCAATGATGGGGCACAATTTCTCTCACTGACACCAAAGATAAGGTAATTATTCATTCCCACTGATGCCGGGACATTTTCCACTTTTAATGGCCACAGTCCGCCCCCCCCCCCCCCCCCCCTAAAGTCTGAAGGACAGTAAACTGGCTCTTTGTTTAAAACGTTTGGAGACCCCTGCTTTAGCCAACTGCATATCCACTGAACCACTCAGGGTTAAGTCCTAGCTTCTACAACTTTTGTATTAGATCATTATGTGGAACTCTATCAAATGCCTTGCTGAAATCATGATATGCTATGTCCACAGCACCACACTGCTCCACAACATTAGCAATATATTCAACATTTTAATCAGATGAATCTGACATGTTCTGCCCTCAGTAAATCCATTCTCACTCTAATCAAAACTCGAAAGATCTACAGAACTTTTTGACATATGGTTTTCACTGAAGGCAACTTATTTTATGTATTTTTTTATTATATGGTATGCTTGAATTATCCACATTTTTCATTTAAATTAAAACGGTATTAACCTACTGGGCACTTTCACCCCCTTCCTGCCCAGGCCAATTTTCTTTCTTTTTTCAGCTCTCTCACACTTTGACAATTGCGTGGTCATGCAACACTATACCCAAATTACATTTTTTTTTTCTCACAAAAATAGAGCTGTCTTTTGGTGGTATTTATTCACTGCTTGGATTTTTTTATGTTTTTACAAAAAAAAGAAAAAAGACTGAAAATTCGGAAAAAAAATTAAAATTAAATATTTTCTTTGTTTCTGTCAGTAAATTTTGTTAATAAGTAATTATTCTCCTTTACTAATGTGCGCTGATGAGGCGGCACCAATGGGCTGCACTGATGGGCACTGATGAGGTGGCACTGAAGGGCACTGATTAGGTGGCACTGATGAAGAGGCACTAATATGCCACACTGATGGGCACTGATAGGTGGCACTGGTGGGCACTGATAGGTGGCAGTGATGGGCACTGATAGGCGGCACTGGTGGGCACTGATAGGTGGCAATAGTGGGCACTGATAGGAGACACAGATAGGTGGAAGCAGTGAAAGAGCTTTAGAACAAACTCTCACTGACTGTTGTAGTTGTAGGAAATCTGGGGCAACTTGTCCTCAACTTTCAGAGCAGAAACACCAAAGTCCCCAAAGAAGGCTAAACCTAAAAAAAATTAAAATAAACGTTCCCTCCATCTACACAAACGAGGTGGATGCAGGAATCCCAACTGCCGGGGTGTTGTATTCTGACATTGGGGACTCCCTGCTGTCAGAATATACTGATCTGCGCTGCAGACAATTGGCTGCAAGCTGCTGATAGAACAAGGTTTTCCAACAGTCCTGTTCAACAGAAGACGATCTGATGATTGGCTTCTGTCGAAACGGGTGGGCTACACACAGATCCAAAATCGTTTGATCCCTGCTAAGCCGGCCGTGTGTACCCAGCTGAATGGGCAAAGCACAGGTTACCTGGAATTGTTTATATTTATTTATCTAAGTTATCCTAAAGTTAGTTTTCAATTACAGAAAGATGCAAATAGGTTGGTTCACTGTTTTTAGTGCATTGATCTTAGCTGGCCCTGAAGCACAGAGTCAGCATTTAAGAGATGAGCAGGATAACATAATAGCTGCCAATTCAAACAGATATGTTTGACACACCCCTGATAACATTGTTCAAGATTTTCAGAAGTGCAGCTATAGTGAGCATATCAACACTGCTTGTAATGGAAAGTAAATGAAATGGATTCTCTGAGCCTAGCTATTAAAATATATGTCAACTCAAACATCTCAGATTTGCTCCCTTTTACACCATTGAAAATATCTCTTTATATCTGATCAATAAGTGAAAAATAATACCTGTTGAACCTGCAAGAAATCATGTGAGCTGGTAACTTCCTCAGCTGCACTCTTCTAATGCCCCGTACACACGGTTGGAAATTCCGACCACAAAATTAGTCGGATTTTTTCCAACGGATTTTGTCCGACACTGGTGTTGCATACACACGGTCGGACAAAGTTGTCGGAAAATCCGATCATCCTGAACGTGGTGACGTTCGTTGCATACGACGGGACTACGTAGAGGCTAGTAGCCAATAGCTTTGGTCTTGTAATGTGATCTGAGCATGCGTGGCACTTTGTCCGTCGGAATTCGCTACACACGATCGGAAAAAGTCCGATAGGACTTTGTTGTCGGAAAATTTGAGAGCAGGAGATAAAACTTTGTCCGTCGGAAAATCCGACGGAAAAAGTCCGATGGAGCCTACACACGGTCGGAATTTCCGACAACATTGTCCGATAGGACATTTTCCGTTGGAAAATCCGACCGTGTGTATGGGGCATTAGTTACATTGTTCCCGGCTATCTCTGCGGATTACAAAACACACCCCCTTTTATTGAGAAAAGGTAAAGGAGAGGTGCTCTGTAGTCCTGTCCTAGGGTGACATTGCTGCCATTCCAAAGATACAGTACACAAGTCAGGGTATCCTGGGGTAGCGAGTGTATTACTTGCAGGATGGCCAGGTATAAAAAAAGGAAAAAGTTGAAAAATAATAAATAAAACTAATTCATCACATCTAATGAATGGTAAGCTGCAATGTATTACATGTTTGTTCTGTGTTTGAATATGTTGTAAAATATTATACACTTTTTTATTTAAATAAATGCACACATTTTATATTCATGTAATGTGCATGTATATGCTGTTATACACTGAGTGTTGAAATGCAAAAGAAGCATCTTATTACGGGGATGTTGCTCCTGCAGTATTGGTATATCCCATTGAAATCTGTGGGATAGTAGTGCACATGTATGGGCAGTCCTGCTTGGGGGGGGGGGGGGGGGGGGGGGGGGGGGGGGGGGGGGGGGGGGGGGCTGGCTCAGTTGTGCACGTTTAGTGGGCTAGGGAGGGGTACTGGGAGGCTCTATTCACACCTTCTCACTGTGCATGCATGTCACAACCTAATGTATTCCCCCGGCTGTACTCATTGAGGAAACAGTTATCCATAGGAGCAGGGTCGGACTTACCATTGGGCTTGACTGGGCTCAAGCCCATGGGCCCCACCCAATAGGGGGCCCCGCCCATTTACGTTTTAAATATCTTCATATTCGTTACAATTTAATTATAATTTTATCCATTTTTATTGCTTTTATTAATCTCCTGGTTCGTTTTTAATTATTACATTGTTTACTGTGTATATGGTTGTTTTCGCACATTCAGCCACTTCCCTTAAGCATGTGTGTATATATATATATCTGACCTTGTGAATGGTCAGCTAGATCGGATGAAACAGCGGATGCTGTGAAACGTGTCATCTCATTGGCAACGGTTTTACTTCCAGTCCGTCGTGTTTGCGTTCCACCTTGAAAGGCACTTCCGGCCTCTTTCTTCTGGTTCATGGATGCCATCGATACTGCACAGCGTGCAGCGCCTACACTGCCCTGGAGACATACAGAGCGGGCGGAGAAGTGTTACCACCACCACCGCTTCTCATCATCCTCCTGCGGTGCCTCTGAGAACGATCGCTTACATCGTGGACCCAGGACGAATACCAGTACAGTATCCCCCACTTATACGCTTATATATTATCTACTTTTGTGAGTAGCCATTTGGCTGTTTTGTCTTGTCCAATTAAACAGAAGTTCTTTAATACTGCACTGAGTCTGGCGCACCTTGTCCTTTTCTATTTCTGTTTTATAGAGCTGTGCTTCGCTCTCCAGGTTGCAGCCATCAGAGCAATCCTAATGACTGTTCTTATATATAATATTTGGGACTATTTAAGAACTATATAGAATCATTCATTCAAACCCATTTTTTTTTAATAATTCAGATGAATTAAACATTTTTAATAGACTTCAGCAATTAACATAAATTATGTAATTTTGTTTAGTTGTTTGTTCAGAATCGTGATCTCTATTTTTATTCTCAGTTTATGCAGAATTGTGTAGCTCTAATATATAGCTTGTGTATGTATCATTTTGTTCTATTTAAAGTAATGTATAGAAGGTAGGGCCCGAAAGTGACTCAAGCCCAGGGGCCCCCACCACCCTAAGTCCTGCCATGCATAGGAGTACAAACCCAACCATATGAATAATCATATATCTAATTAACTATTGATTTATTCATTGCTACATGTATGAATCTGGTTTTATTTCTTCATTTTTGATTGTTTGTACTTTTTGTATTCCTGATGAAGGCAGAGTTTTTTTGGCCTACGAAACGCATCAGTTGCCTGTTGTTCTATTCTTGCTGTCATCTATAGAAATAATAAGATATCTTTATAGACTCTAAACACTTTTGTTCTTGGCACTTTTACTAACACATATAGGAGTAACTAATGCCGCGTACACACGGTCGGAATTTCCGATGGAAACAGTCCGATGGGAGCTTTTCAACGGATTTTCCGACAGTGTGTATGCCCATCGGTCTTTTTCTGTCGGAATTTCCGACGGACTTTGGATTGAGAACCTGTTCTCAATTTTTCAGACGGAAAACCTTTCTATCGGATTTTCCGATCGTGTGTATACAATTCTGACACGCAAAATTCCGACGCATGCTCGGAAACAATTCAACGCATGCTCGGAAGCATTAAACTTCCCTTTTATAGTGCTGCTGAACGTGTTTTATTCCGCTGTGTTACAGACCGTCGGAATTTGGTGTGACCGTGTGTAGGCAAGACAGTTTGAGCGAAATTCCGTCGGAATTCCGATGGGAAAACCATCAGAGCTTTTTCCGACGAGAATTCCGACCGTGTGTACGCGGCATTAGACTGTGGCATTTATGCGCAGTAGGGACAGAGCCTGGCCTGGACTATTTTCAAGTAAATTGAAAAAGAGTGAAGTAGGTGTGGCGCTGTTCATTTGATTGACAAAATATTAACTAAACTGAAAATAAATATTAATAATATTGAAATCTAATTCCTTAATATGGTGTGAAATGATTGTTGTGACTCAATTAAGTGTATTGCTAAAATTAAAGTTGTTATCATTTGTGCCAGGTGTGTTCTCCGTGATAATTGTAAACAACTAATATAGTGGTAAATATAAATAAACAACTTGTTGAATAATCATATGCAAATAAATAAAACAAAAAGTGTAAAAATGGTGAGCATAAGTCCCAATTAAATATATATCAATAAAAAAATTTGATTGAATGAAAAATCCAATAAAAAAATTAAATAAAAAACTATAATCCCATTAATTCAGATGATTAGTGTTCAATAAAGTGCTTGGTGCTGGTGAAAAGAAAGCGCTGATCTAATTCCCTCTTCAGAAGGTGATCACAGCATGCGTGACTTATCCATGCTCCTGTTGTGGCTGCACTCACCAGAATTTTCTTCCCCTCCTGGGGTATAAGGTATTCACAGTATTTGCCACTGTGTAGCACTCTAAAGGCTGGCCAGTCCGAGACGTTTTGGTAGTGCTCCACTCATATACCATGTAAAGGAGAGAAGGACCCCAATAGTGTAATACTATTAAAACTTCTTTATTTTAATTTAAAAATGTAGAAACATACTCACATTTAGCATAAAACAATAAGACATGTAATGCTAACACTAATGCTGACGACCGGAAGTGATGCAAGAACGTATGTTGACTCGGGGCGGAGTCAACATACGTTCTTGCATCACTTCCGGTGATGCAAGACCTCAGCTTCAAGGGTTTTTTTTTATTTTTATTTTTTTGCCAAAGCTTAAAGTGATTGTAAAGTCTCGTTTTAAAAAAATGTTAAATAACAAACATGTTGGACTTACCTCCTCTGTGCAGTGGATTTGCACAGAGCAGCCCGGATCCTCCTCTTCTCAGGTCCCTCTTCAGCTCTCCTGGCCCCTCCCTCCTGTTGGGTGCCCCCACAGCAAGCAGCTTACTATGGGGGCACTCATGCCGAGTCACAGCTTTCTGTGTGCATTCAGACACAAAGCTGTGTCCCTACCCGCCCCCTCTCTCTCTTCATTGGCTCACTGACTTTAATTGACAGCATCGGGTAACCAATGGTGCCTCATTGCTGTCTAAGCCAATGAGGAGGGGATGGCCGAGGCATTCCTACAACATCGCTGGAGCAAGAGGGACCTCAGGTAAGTATTAGGGGGACTGCTACAAACAGAAGGCTTCTTAGAATGCATTAAGATAAAAAACCTTCTGGTTTTGCAACCATTTTATTTGATCAAGGTGAAGTTAGAAGCTGATTGGCTTTTAGTAAATCAACCCTAGTGCTCTCGCCATTCGCTTTGAGAAAATGGCCTTAAGCATACACTGGAAACATTTTCTAAAAAAGGAGTTGGGGAGTTAATTTACTACAGGTAAATTGACTGTTGACTTTGCAAGGAAAGTTGCATTTTGCAAGAGAGTTTTCCCCAGAGCTTAGTGAATATGGTGGAAAAAAAACTTACATTCAAGAAAAAAAAGCACCATTTTTGTTTGCACATTATTGAATAATGGAAGTCAGCAAATCTTCACTTTCAACTCTAGGGAAAATTTCCTTTCCAAGTGAAACTTCCCTTGTATTGTGAGCAGTCTGTTTGCCTTTCATGAATTAACCCCTGTATGTCATCTCTCCATAGGCCTGAAAATGAGTCCATAAAAGGTTCTCCACAATACGAAAGCCAAGTAGTAGTGCAAGCTGTACAACACTGCCCAGGGTTTCCAAATTACTACTGGGCAGTTATCAAAAAATATGTTTCTTTGTTCTCACCAGTGTCCTGATAATGCAGGATAACAGGGGTGCACCCCTGTCAGATTTGGGTTTAGGCCTGATTATGTTCAGTGTTATATCACAGAATCATAGAGAAATAATTTTAGATTGTTGCTTTAGGATTCATTTACACAAGAATACCAATCCATAGGCGGCTGTGCAAAGGCTGTGCAAAGGGTCATCTTCAGCTGCCTGGGATGCACAGGTGTTCAATGCAGGCAGCCTGTTTAAATCAATGGCAGGCCGCCAGCCGCTCAGACCTGCATTAACCTCCATGCACATCTCGAAGTGTACGTCCATGTTGGTCTGATGACTTGATCAGGACACAGACAGACTCCATTCTGATCCGTGCATTGGATCCGCACAGATGTGATGGAAGTCTGTGAAGGTGGCGGCCTGTCATTGATTATAACAGGCTGCTTGCATGCCGCCCCCTGCACCTGTGTATTCTGGGTGGCTACAAAACACTCAAGTATGGATCAGGGTTTACATGATAATACAAATGTATAAAAAACATTTTTAAAAATTTTACAAAAATGTAACAAAACTATCAACTGTATTTGTATTAAAATATAGCTATTAAACATGAAAATGATAGCAATAATTTACCAGTAAACTCTTTGTGTAAACCTATTGCTGTCTTTGAAATCTGTTAACACAATAATTTTATCTTATACTGAGATAAGGTTTAATGGTATAAAAACAGAATATACCCTCAGGGCATCAATAAAAGCAGAATTGTTGGAACTGATTTACTAAATGAATAAAAACTATGCACAAAGAATGGAAAATATACACTTTGCAAGGTGCACTTATCCTTTATCTGTGCTCCCTCTCTCCTATACCAAAATGCAGCACAAAAAAAAAAAAACAAGATACAAATGTTAATAAATATACTTACCTTTCCCCTGGCTTCTGTACTGAAAGGGTTACATTACACTCCTTCTGAGGAAATCCTGGGGAAATGCTTATTAGCCCAAATCTCACACGATGACACTCATAACGCAAGGCAGGAGATCGTTGTTGTGTGATCTGGGCTACTCAGCATTTCCCAGGGTATCGCCAGAAGAAGCACGGCATTACCTTCATCTAGGAACCTAGGGAAAGCTAAATCTATTTAACGTGGTAGTAAACTCAGGTGGTTGATTTTTACCTACAAGTAAGCAATGTCGAAATGCGTAGGATGGGGCCAGGATGCTGACGTCACCACGCACGTCTACATCTCACTCGACTTTATTTTTTAGGTTCAGGTTTAGATTGATTGTAATCTGTAGTGCAGTTTTCACCCGAGTCATCTTGCTTACCTATAGGTAAGCCTGTAGGTACAGTAAACATCTCCTAAACGTGCGCGTTTAGGAGATATTTACTTTAGCAGCAGCTGATATCACCCGCGCATGCACACTGGACTCTGAATGGACTGTGCTCCCTTCAGATCTCTGTGCCGCGGCCGTGGCTCCCGTGAGCATGCATGGGAGTGACATCATCGCGGCTCGATCATTCAGAGCGAAGCCCGTGAAACTGGAAGGAAGACCGAGTGAAGTTGGAAGCTCCTACAGTGGTAACTAGGCTGCTGAAGGGCTTAGTTTTCAGGTAAAGCCATCATAATATGCTAGTATACAGTGCATACTCGCACATTATGGCTTAAACCGCCCGGGGGGGCAATTTATTTTTTCATGTTGCAGTTTACTATCGCTAGTACTACTACCCAGAAAATAAAATTATGTTTTGGCCCTGTTTTGCTATGCTAAAACGCACATTTCTTTCTGTTCGCATCTCTGCACTGCATTTTTTAAAGTTTGCTGCATTTTTAAAAAGTCCGGCTTGCTGCATCTTTAGTGCCCTGTTTGAAAAACACACCAAAAATGCACCTTTTATTATAGTCAATGGAAACGCACCAAAAAGATGCATCAAAAACCCACTTCATGTTTTTTAAGTGCGTTTTTTGAGTTCGATTCGATAAGCAGACTGTTTTTGACAGAACACCGGGCCACAGCTTTGTGTTTGAATGGACACACGGAGCTGCAGCTCGGCACAGGTGCCCCCATAGCAAGCTGCTTGCTGTGAGGGCACTTGACAGGAGGGAGGGGCCAGGAGCAGCAAAGAGGGACCAGAGAAGAGGAGGATCCGGGCTTCCCTGTGCAAATCCACAGCACAGAGAAGGTAAATCTAACATGTTTGTTATTTTAAAAAAAAAAATGAGAATTTATAATCACTTTAAAGTGTAAGTTCACCTTTTAAGAAAAAAGGTAAACTAAAACTGTAACCCTCCCCCCCACCGCGTCCCCACTGTACTTACCTCCGTGTGATGAGCTGTCAGTGCCCACGCAGCTGTTATAGTGGTCTCGGGATTTTAAATCCCTGCTCTCTTTCATTTTCATTTTTGCTGAAAAGGGGAACTAATCGTTTAATTTACCTATAAGCCCCAAACACACGGTCGAAAATTCCGACGGAAAATGTCCGATCGGACCATGTTGTCGGAAAATCCGCCCGTGTGTGGGCTCCATCTGACTTTTTCCATCGGAATTTCCGACGGAAAAAATTTGAGATCCTGCTCTCAAATTTTCCGACAACAAAATCTGGACTTTTTCCGATCGTGTGTAGGGAATTCCGACGGACAAAGTGCCACGCATGCTCAGATCAAATTACGAGACCAAAGCTATTGGCTACTAGCCTCTACGTAGTTCCGTTGTACGCAACGAACGTCACCACGTTCAGAATGATCGGATTTTCCAACAACTTTGTCCGACCGTGTGTATGCAACACCAGTGTCGAACAAAATCCGTCGGAAAAAATCTGACGGATTTTGTGGTCGGAATTTCCGATCGTGTGTACGGGGGGCTTAGACTTGACACACTTGTTGCTTTGATGCGCTTGGAATGTTTTAGCTGCTATCAAATGAAAAATGGGTTTTATTATAAAGGGTTGTCATTACATCTCATGCATAAAGCAGTTGGTGGCAATGAGCTGTTGATTATGGCAGACACCTACCTCCTTCTGTGCTATTCTCCAGTGATGACAGGTCCAGGTACCTGTCCCCACTGTGTCCCCTGCTGCCACCTCCGCTGCCAATTCTATCAGGTCCACAGTGATCCTATGTGGTTATTGGTTGGCCACTGATGATGTAACCCATGAACCGGGCCCATAACTGGTATCTTACAGATGCCAGGAATGAGCCGAGAATGCACATTGCAAGAAGTGTTTTGTAAGAAATGTTTCTTCTACCAAAAATCCCTACCTCTTAGCATTATTTTTTTCCTTTAGCGTTTATTTTGCTGTATGTGTAATTGTTTGGATGGCCCAACTCCAGCAAAAAAAAAAAAAGATTGTTTGCAGTGGGGCTGCACATGCACTGCTGAGGTTAATAGCTTGTTTTCTCTAGGGAAGAGGAGAAACAGTTCTACTTACCTGGTTGATACTCAGCTCCCCTGGCAAATGGGGCTCCCCCGTGCTTCGCCGGTGGACTGTTCCTCTGCATCATCACATCCAATGTACGGCTATGGACTCTGCTTTGGTCTTGATGACATCATGACCCTTTACCACTGGAACATGGGGGAGAAGAAGCTTCAGGGGAGGAGTGGAAGGTCTGATAAGTAAATCATATTTTTTGTTCCCCCAGAGCAGTAATGGTGAACGTTGGCACCCCAGATGTTTTGGAACTACATTTCCCATGATGCTTAACTACACTGCAGAGTGCATGAGCATCATGGGAAATGTAGTTCCAAAACATCTCGGGTGCCAACGCTCGCCATCACTGCCCTAGACCAAAACAAGCAACTAGAGTAGTTGTAAACCCTTAAAGATACCCAGTGATGTGACTGGCCTCAGGGGATACACGGACATTAATCAAATCCTCCTACGTAAATTGTACCTTTTTATCTGTAGTTTTCTCTTCTCTACAGCCGTTCAAAGTCCAGCATTTATACAGCCAATATGAGCTGTGAGAAAAAAGGGGCGCGGAGAGCTACACAAGTTACACTTTGCAGAGTTCAGTGAGGAGAGCTCTGAGAGCTGATTGGAGGGAATGGACACACCCCCTTCACAGAGCACACGGGAACATAACTGAGGATGTCAATCAGCTGGAGCTCAACCCACATTTACCTTTTTTCTCTTGGTGTCAGGAAAACTTGTCAGAAGTGATTCATACCGATAGCAGAGGAACGAAGCAGCAGGCAGAAATGACACTTAGTGCTCTTAACTGAGACAAGTACATACTATAGAGGGATATGCTTTGTTCACATTACATGTCTGAGTATTACAACCACTTTAGCCCTTGCAGTGCATTGCAAAGGATAATTTTTTATTTGCCTGCAGTTGGGCTTTACATTTTTGGCCTTTTTCGCCTCAACTCTTCTCATATCCATTTTTTTCACACACGTTGAATACACATTGTTTATGTTTACATGGATACACTAGGTTTTTTTATAGTCTAATTATAGTCACATGCCCATTCCGATACACTAGTATATTTTTTTCATGGATCTCTTGGTGTCTCCTGGTCCTGAGATTTATCCAGCTGTTACATGATATATGTTATTTCAACAATAGATTGACCTTTTCATAAATACCCCAATACATTTATGTATAAAAAATATATTCTTTATATAACCCATTGTGAATTGCCAGCTGTGTTACCATGGAGATCTGTAGTTCTACTTGAGTCCTTGCATGTGTACCCGACATTGATGGGTATCATTCACTCAGTTCCGGGTGTAGACATTTCCAGGCAGCCTTGACCCTTAGCACCTTATGCCAATATCCTGAGCTTATTTGTGAGTACAATCTACATAAGGCATCGTTTGAACACTTTTTCAAATTTCTTATCAATGATACAATTATATTGTGATTCATATAATTCTATAGGTATGCCGGTTGCACCTGCTCCTGAGGAAGTGAATTGGACTCCACGAAACGCGTCGAGTACAATAGGATGCAATTTTTCTGCTTCAACTATGCGTATTGATATCTGTTTTTCTACACCAATTTTTATTCATAGGTATCAATAATGTAATATCAACTGTATCCCTAGCGCAATCAGCTCTCAATTTTATATGTTCACATTAGTGTGCTATGGTTCAAGTTTAACATCTTATATTTATTTTTACCACATGAATTGCTGCAATTATGATGTACAACTTATATCTTCTGCTGATTTTGGTATTCAATAAATACTTGTTTTTAACAAATTATCTTGTTCCTGTATGTGAACAAACCCCATGGTAATTTATATTGGGATTTACCTACTATTATTACACACCTCATTCAAAGTCCCAACCTTTTTTTCTTTTAAATGAATCAGGGATGGAGGCACATTTTATATGTGCCTCATTTAACCGTTTGCGGACCAGCCACCGGCAGGTTGGCTCCGCTGCACAAAATCACATTTTTGTACATGATCTCGCGAGGTCTGGATAGCAGGCGCGCGCGCCCACCGCAAGCTCCGTGAGTCCGACCGTGGGTCCCGCAGATTCGATGTCTGCGGGGATACCAGCGATCGTCTCACGGAGAGGAAGAATGGGGAAATGCTGATGTAAACAAGCATTTCCCCGTTCTGCCTCGTGACAGGACACTGATCACAGCTCCCTGTAATCGGGAGCGGTGATCAGTGTTGTGTCACACATAGCCCCTCCTCCTCACAGTTAGAATCACTCCCTAGGACACACTTAACCCCTACAGCGCCCCCTCCTGGTTAACCCCTTCACTGCCAGTCACATTTACACAGTAATCAGTGCATTTTTAATCGCACTGATCGCTGTATAAATGTGAATGGTCCCAAAATAGCACCAAAAGTGTCCGATGTGTCCGCCATAATGTCGCAGTCTCGATTTAAAAAAAATAAAAATAAACGCTGGTCGCCGCCATTACAAGTAAAAAAATAAAAATATTAATAAAAATGCCATAAAACTATCCCCTATTTTGTAGAAAATATAACTTTTGCATAAACCAATCAATAAACGATTATTGCAATTTTTTTTTACCAAAAATATGTAGAAGAATACGTATCGGCCTAAACTGAGGAAAAAAAAAATGTTTTTATATATTTTTTGGTGATATTTATTATAGCAAAAAGTTAAAAATATAGCTTTTTTTTCAAAATTTTCGCACTTTTTTGTTTATAGCACAAAAAAAAAAAAAAACGCAGAGGTGATCAAATACCACCAAAAGAAATCTTTATTTGTGGGGAAAAAAGGACGTAAATTTTGTTTGGGAGCCACGTCGCACGACCGCGCAATTGTCAGTTAAAGCAACGCAGTGCCGAATCGCAAAAAATGGCCTGGTCGTTGAGCAGCCAAATCTTCCGGGGCTGAAGTGGTTAAAGTCCCAAACTTTCTCATTTTTTTGAGTAAGTAGGTAAACATTAACTTCCCTGCAAGGTTTTCTGCTGTCTGTTTATCATTGGAGATTTTTTCTTTAATTTCTTATTCCAGACAAAAATGCAACAAAAATTTGAATAAAAAGAGAAATTCAGGTTAATCCTCTCTTAAGCCTCGTACACACGATCGGATTTTCCAACGGGAAATGTGTGATGACAGGCTGTTGGCGGAAAATCTGACCGTTTGTACGCTACATCGGACAATTGTCATTGGATTTTCCACGGACAAATGTTGGATGGCAGGTTTTTAAAATTTTCTGCGAACAAATGTCTGTTGTCGGATTTTCCGAGCGTGTGTACACAAGTCCGTCGGACAAAAGTCCAAAGTACAAACACGCATGCTCGGAAGCAAGGACAAGCCAGAAGCGGTCGGTCTTGTAAACTAACGTTCATAATGGAGAATTAACATTCGTGACATGGCAAATTATGAAATCTGGAAATGCAGCGCACAATTCTCTTCTTCTTTAATGAGATAATAATGAAGCTGCTTTGCTGGTGATACTGATGGAGTTATTGCAAACAATTTTTCAAAGGCTTTTTTTTTCTAGTGATATCAAGAATAATATTATTATGTTTTTTTTTTTTTTTTTTATTTGAGCAAGTTACCACATCACCATTATCCCGTAGTTTTTAAGATAAAAGATACAACTATGTTGGTGTCCCTTGTCAATTTTACATTGTATTTTTTTTAAATGTGACTGCCTACTCCCAATTTGAAGTAAAACACATAGCCAAGTATTATTCTACACAATTGTTTTATTGTGCATTAAAAAAAGAAAACAAATTAAATTAGACATGCTATCTGCCCATAGAACTTAACCAAAAAGTGCATTCTATGCATCCACAAATATAGAAAATATACCAAATTAAATCATTATTCAACCAAACAAATTATGTCAAAGCAATAACTCCAAAGCCAATAATAAATAACACGTTATCTCCTCCGATTCCACAACATGTCTGGTTGACGAACGGCCGTTCAGAAACGAACTGAAAAGCGTGAAATGAAAAGTCCGAAATAAAAAGCGCGAATCAACACTCACCAAACTTCTAATAACACGAGATTAGCAGAAGGAGCCCAAAGAGCGGTGCTAAAGAGTTGAAAAACAACGTAGTACGTCACTACGTTTGTATTTGTTGGCCAACAATTCCTTGTTGTTTGTATGCAAGACAAGTTTGCATGCCCTTCGGACAAAAGTCCACGGTTTTGTTGGCCAACAGCCCGATCGTGTGTACGAGGCTTTAGACAGATTTATTCTCACCACCCTAGAATTTAGGATGTTCCCTTATTTTCTAGGGGGACAATGGTCACTGGTACAAATATAGGGGTGAATCTTCTCAATGGGGATACACAGCAATACAAACTTTACAGAGGATCTAACTTTGTCCAAGAGAAAAAAGTTTTTCATAGAGATAACGTTAAATCATATGGAAGAATCTCAGAATTCTGACTTTGAAACTCAGAATTCTGACTTTGAATCTCAGAATTCTGACTTTGAAACTCAGAATTCTGACTTTGAAACTCAGAATTCTGACTTTGAAACTCAGAATTCTGTAAAAAAAAAAAAATTCATAAACATAATTCTGTATTTTTTTTTTTTTTTTATGATGGCCCCAGGGCTCTTCCATAAAATCAAGACCTTGTGGGGTTTTGATTTGTATGCTGCCTTCTGACCAGGTTGTTTCATGCACATTACAGACATGCAATGACACCAAGCCTGCGATGGATGGTGAAGCCCATATAAAGCACACAGCCTTCATTCCTGTTCAGAGTCTTTGTTTCATACTATATTCACCAGTCACCGTATTGGGTTCACAGAGTGGTGCATCTCAGTTGCATAAATATATTTATATCCTAAACACAGAAAGAACGACGTAATAGGGAAGTGGTAAGCCCGACCAGACGAAACACCAAGTCTGTATCAATATAAACACAATGAAATATTAATGATAGCTTCCATTTAATTTATATTACCAAAACTAGATGTGAAGCTGAGGTCATCGATTGTCTTTACGCCACATTATCCTGCGTATCCCAGCAGGGAGGGAATCAGAAAAGAACATTATAGTTCATGAACAATCCAGATCCTTCTCCAGAATCTCAGTCTGGTCCCACTGGTGATCATCAGCAATCAGGCTTTGTCAGGTATAAAAATGGATTGGATTATTGAACATGCGCTGCCGACGTCTCTGAGTGCTTAACCTTTGACACCAGATTTTGACATACAGTGGGGGCAACTGATATTTGGTTGACGCCAATTCAACTGTGTGACGTGTGCTGTCTGCTATTAGAAATGTTGAATTATAAATGATGAGTATGTTGCTCCTAAGTGTGTCAGCAATCGCAAAAAGAAAAAAAAATGTCAAAAGAAGAAAAAAAGTTAAAATGTAACTGAAGCCAAAACGTTTTTTTAAAAAGTGTTACTAAACCCACAACAGTCAAATCAGTCTGTATATGCAGTAGAGCATGCTTGTTATACTCACTGTGGAACCTAAGAGGTTAATCCTCTACATTGTGTAAAAAGGCAGTTTGGTCCTGTCTTCTCTGATCCTCCCCCTTTTCCACAGTCCCCAATCCATCTCTTGATAGCACAGAGCCCTAGGGGGCACTCTGCACATGCTCAGTTTGGTGTGTATTGCTAGAGAGTTTTTTTGTTTTTTTTGGGAGAGTGCATGTGATCAGCATAGGGCCAATCAGCACTGTCCAGACAGAGGGCCAGGGGTCCTGCTGCCTCATAGGACAATCAGAGGTGAATGAAAACTCCTCCTACAAGCTTTAACCACTTAAGCCCTGGACCATTTTGCTGGCCAAAGCACTTTTTGCGATTCGGCACTGCAACGTTTTAACTGACAATTGCGCGGTCGTGCGACGTGGCTCCCAAACAAAATGTACGTCCTTTTTCCCCCACAAATAGAGCTTTCTTTTGGTGGTATTTGATCACCTCTGCGGTTTTGATTTTTTTGCGCTATAAACAAATAAAAAGCGACAACTTTGAAAAAAAAAATCATTATTATATAATAATAATAATAATAATAAATAATAATAATAAATATCCACAAAAAATATATAAAAAAAATGTTTTCATCAGTTTAGGCCAATACGTATTTTTCTACATATTTTTGTTAAAAAAAAAAATCACAATAAGCGTATATCAATTGGTTTGCACAAAAGTTATAGCGTCTACAAAATAGGGGATAGTTTTATGGCATTTTTATTAATATTTTTTTTTTTTTACTAGTAATGGCGGCGATCAGTGATTTTTATCGTGACTGCAACATAATGGTGAACACATCGGACAGTTTTTACTAAACCCAGGGTCCTGGGTTTAGTAATACTTTAAGGCCCCTTTCACACTGGGGCGGGGAGCCGCGGTGACGGTAAAGCAGCGCCGGCTTTCACACGAGTTAAAGGGGCCGGATTTTTTCATGCGGTGAACAGGCGCTATTTTTAGCGCTGTACCGCATGAAAAGCGCCCCGGTGTGAAAGGGGCCCAATAGAATATCGAACTGTTAAAGCTGAACTCTAGGTAGATAAAAAGACACACAATATTGCAGCTCTGTAATTATTAGCATTTAATTAAAGCAGTTCTAAAGGCAGAAGGTTTTTTTTTTATCTTTAAGCGGTAGTAAATGGCTGTGTTTTTTTTGTTTTATTTTATGGAACCTGCAAGGTAAAGCCATAATGTGCTAGTATACATCACATACTAGCCCATTATGAGAAACTTACCTTAGAAAGTAGCCTTCCAGCGACAAACTGTCACCCCTGACAAGTCTTCCATCTTCACCCGGTCTTCTTTCCGGGTTTGTGGACTCATTGTCTGACTGGCCGGAGCCGTGATGACATCACTCCTGTGCATGTGAGCGGGAGCCGCTGTTTATGACACAGGATTTGAAAGAAATGGCCCGGGTGGCCGTTTTGTCAAAACACCGGCTGCATTAACAGTAAATATCTCCTAAACGGTGCACGTTTAGGAGATATTTAGAGTACCTAAAGATAAGCCTTGTTATAGGCTTACCTACAGGTACAAATTATGTATGGGAGTTTTCTCCCACTCTAATGCATTCTATGCATTAAGATAAAAAAAAACTGTCTGCAGCTCCCCCCTCCCCCCCAATAATTACTGGAGCCCCATCTCAATCCAGCAACTTTGCAGGATAGTCTTGGCTGTCCAGAAATCTCCCTCCTCATTGGCTGAGACAGCAGCGAGCGCCATTGTCTTCCGATGCTGTCAATCAAAGTCGCTGAGTCAATGAGGAGAGAGAGTGGGCAGGGCCAAGCCCCAGCTCTGTGTCTGAATGGACACACAGAGTAGCGTCTTGGCTCAAGTGCCCCTATAGCAAGCTGCTTGCTGTGGGGCCAGGAGTGCCAGCGAGGGACCCGAAAAGATCAGGGCTGCTCTGTGCAAAATCACTGCACAGAGCACGTAAGTATGACATGTTTGTTATTTTTAAAGAAAAAAAAAACAAGTCTTTAGTATTAATTAAATGTATTTTTGTTTTATTTCAAGCGGTGTAAGTATCTGAATTTGACCTGGTATCGCATTCTGGCAGTCTGCACAGAATTGAAGTGTGATATGAAATAGCAGCACAAGGAGGAGCCAATCATTTCATGTGCTGGCAAGAAGCATGGAGAGAGAGAGAGAGAGAGAGAGAGAGAGAGAGAGAGAGAGAGAGAGAGAGAGAGAGAGAGAGAGAGAGAGAGAGAGAGAGAGAGAGAGAGAGAGAGAGAGAGCTGCTTCTCCTTTCACTGTCCAGTCACAGCCTGAGGGGTCCTGAGTTCAGTGGAAGTGAGTTGAATGATGGTGGCCATCAGACTGGGAACATCTGCAGATGAAATTTCTGGATTGAAGGTAAAAGTTCAGTTCAATTTGCTCCAACTGTAAAAATTATTTCTGACCCTCTAAGGCAGCTATCACTAAATGGTGGCCTGCGGTGACCCAGACCAAGTGACAGTCCTATGCAGACCACCAGTCAGCCAACCCCCAGTGCAGGTTCCCCTCCTCTGCTAAAAGCAACAGCGTAAGAAGAAAAAAAAATTGAAAGTGCCCTTGTCCCCCCCCCCCCCCGCAAACAACAATTGTCCCACATATGTGAGGTATTGCCACGAACATCAGATCATGGGCAGTAATTCTAGCACCAAATCTCCTCTGTAGATATAAAGTGATAACCTGTAAAGGTTTTTTAAAATGTCCCCTACGGATAGTAAAATGTATGTCGTTTGTCGCCATGGTGCAGGCGTGCGCAATTTTAAAGCGTGACATGTTTGGTATCTATTTACTCGGCATAACATAAAAATTGGGTTATGTAATGTGTTTTTTTTGCATTAAAATTTGAAAACGTGTATTTTTCCCAAAAAATGCATTTGAAATACCGTGTGACATAAAAAAAATTGCAAAACCCACCAAGTTATTCTCTAGGGCAGGGGTAGGCAACCTTGGCACTCCAGCTGTGGTGAAACTACAAATCCCATCATGCCTCTGCCTCTAGGAGTCATGCCTGTGATTGTCAGGGTCTTGCAATGCCTCATGGGACTTGTAGTTTTAAAACAGCTGGAGGGCCGAACCCCTGCTCTAGGGCCTCTGCTTTAACCACTTCCCTCCCCGCCCATTGTCATATGACGTCAGCAGATGGGATTTTCCATCCTGGGTGAGCGCCATAGTATGTCCTCGGCTTCCTGGCACCCGCCGCGTCACAGAGGAGCCGATGCATGTAACGAGCGAGTGAGTGCCATCGTGGACATCGCGGCCGCGGAGTGGACATCGCGGCCG
This sequence comes from Lithobates sylvaticus, assembly GCA_028564925.1. NCBI lineage: Eukaryota > Metazoa > Chordata > Amphibia > Anura > Ranidae > Lithobates > Lithobates sylvaticus. Next base: position 91,652,608 of record CM053038.1, read on the forward strand.
CCGGGCACTCACTCGCTTGTTACAGAGCAGGACCGTAGATCTGTGTGTGTAAACACACAGATCCCTGTCCTGTCAGGGGAGAGGCGACAGATCATGTGTTCCTAGTATATAGGAACACCGATCGGTCTCCTCCCCAAGTCAGTCCCATCCCCCTACTCTTAGAATCACTCCCTAGGTAACACGTTTAACCCCTTGATCGCCCCCTAGTGTTATCTCTTTCCCTGCCAGTGACATTTATACAGTAATCAGTGCATTTTTATAACAGTCAAGATAAAAAAAAATTAAATAAAAAAAATTAAAAAAATAAAATCGCAGCTCGCCGCCATTAATAGTAAAAAAAAAAAAATAATAAAATTTTTTTTTTTTCTTTTGTTCGCCTGAAAAGTCCTATTTGTACCGGGGGGTACTGGTGTCTTCTCTCCGGAGATTTCACATAACTAATACCTATCTGGGACGATGGCAACACTTTATGGGAACTATACGTCCCCTAAAATGGTTCAGCAAATTTTTGTACTAAAAATAATAAAAATAGGACATAAATCTATCCCCTATTTTGTAGGCGATATAACTTTTGCGCAAACCGATCAATATACGCTAATTGCGTTTTTATTTTTATTATTTATTATTAATTTTATTTTACCAAAAATATGTAGAACACATATTGGCCTAAACTGAGGGAAAAAAAAATTCTCTTTTAAATTAGGATATTTATAATAGCAAAAAGTAAAAAATATTCAGTTTTTTTTTTCAAAATTGTCTCTCCTTTTGTTTATAGGGCAAAAAATAAAAAAACGCAGAGGTGATCAAATACCACCAAAAGAAAGCTCTATTTGTGGGAAAAAAAATAACAATTTCATTTGGGTACAGCGTTGCATGACTGCGCAATTGTCATTTAAAATGTTACAGCGCTGAAAACTGAAAATTGGCCTGGGCAGGAAGGGGGTGAAAATGCCCTGTATTGAAGTGGTTAGAAAAATATATATATTATAGGCTTACCTGTATGTCAAAGTGAAATTTTTTTATTTACTACCACTTTAACGCATAGGATGCATAAAGGTGAAAAAACACAACGGTTTACAACCCCTTTAACCCTTTGATTGCCCATGATGTTAACCCTTACCCAGCCAGTGTCATTAGTTCAGTGACAGTGCATATTTTTAGCACTGATCACTGTATTGGTGTCACTTCTGCACAAAAAAAAGTGTCAAGTGTCAGTTAGTGTCTGATTTGTCCACCACAATGTCGCAGTCCAACTATAAGTTGCTGATCACTGCTATTACTAGTTAATAGTAGACGCTATTACGTTTGCGCAGACCAATTAATATACGCTTATTGGGATTTTTTTTTACCAAAATGATGTTGCAGAATACATATTGGTCTAAATTGATGAAGAAATTAGATTTTTTTTTATTGGATATGTATTATAGCAGAAAGAAACAATTATTTTTTTTTTTTTTTAATTGGTGGTTGTTTTCTGTTTAGACTCTTTTCACACTGAGGTGCTTTACAGGCGCTATGGCGCCAAAAATAGCGCTTCTCTCACTCCAGTGGGAAATCCAGAGTGCTTCCACACTGGAGTGGTGAGCTGGCATCAATGGGCAGCGCCGCCGAAGCTGCCCATAGATCTCTTTTAAACCTTTTTCGGCCACTAGCGGATGGTAAAAGTACCTGCTAGCCGCAAAAATTACGGTAAAGCGCCGCTAAAAATAGCAGCCTTTTACCGCTGACGCCAGGGGCGCTACCAGTGTGAAAGTGCTCTTAAAGCGCAAAAGACTAAAAACTGCAGGAGGTGATCAAACACCACTAAAAGAAAGCCCTATTTGTGGGAAAAGGGGACATACATTTTATTTGGGTACAGCGTCGCACGATTGAGCAATTATCCATTAAAAATAGTGCAGTGCTGTATAGCAAAAAATAAGGAAGAAAAGAAGGTAAAGCAGTGCCCGGTATCCAATAAAGGTAAATCATTTTTATTTGAGGTTTCAGCAGTAAAAAAAAAAAAAATGCCAACGCGTTTCGGGGGACGGAGGACTCCCCCCTTCATCAGGGCTGCTAATAGAAGGAATTACGGAATGATCCTGTTGGGTGCACATGGCACAGTAATTGGATATCCAAGCAGCTGGTTGTGTGTTCAGAGGCAAAGAAATGGCCTGGTCGTGAGGGGGGGGGGGGTACATTTTCTGGCGCTGAAATGGTAAATATAAATAATTGTGTGTGGGGGGAAATAGTTTGTTTTTTCAAGCCCCCAGCATGTGTTCGGTGTGTCACTTATAGGGAGATCATGTAAACTCCATGCAGATGTGTGCCCAGTGCTGCCAGCCTGCCCCTGTGTGTTCTATGGTAGTGTGGGAATAAGTGTCACCGCTGTGATGAGTGCGGCGTGTGCGGGAAACCTTGTGAGTGCAGGCAGGTAGAGGTGTGTGCTGTGTGCGGGACAGGAGGAGGTGGGCGTAGTTTGAGTGACGGTTGCCATGACGACGGCCGGTCTTGCACAGCGCAGGCCCCGCCCCCAGTCCCCCAATGGTGCTCCGAGCTCCGGGGCCGGGACGTTGCTGGCAGAGTTTTGCAGTAGTGGAGAAGTCACGTTGCTCTCCGTTTACACTTAGAGAGAGGAGAAAAAAAAAAAAAAAACACAGAGGGAAGGAGAGGAGCTCCTAATGATCGCTGCGTGGCCGATGGAAACCTGATCGGACGGAGGGGAGGACTTTTTTTTTTTTTTTCTAAACAGAAGGGGGGTGAGGGGAGAAAATGTCTTCCCCTTCCAACGGGATAGAGATCAAGCAGGAGGATGTGCTGGAGGGCGCCGTGTTCTCCATGGAGCCGGGGACAGGAGAGGAGGACGAGGAGGCGGTGAAGGGTGAGGTGTCCCCGCCGTACACTCTGGCCTTCTCCCCGGAGCACGTCGCCTGTGTGTGCGAAGCGCTACAACAAGGCGGCGACCTGGACAGGCTGGCCCGGTTCCTGTGGTCTCTTCCCCACAGCGAACTGCTACGTGGCAACGAGAGCATCCTGAAAGCCCGGGCTCTGGTGGCCTTCCACCAGGGCCGCTACCAGGAGCTCTTCTCCGTCCTAGAGAGCCACAACTTCGAGCCCGGCAACCACGCCGCCCTCCAGGACCTGTGGTACAAGGCGCGCTACAACGAGGCGGAGCGGGCCCGGGGCAGAGCGCTGGGGGCGGTGGACAAGTACCGGCTCCGCAGGAAGTTCCCCCTTCCCCGTACTATATGGGACGGAGAGGAGACCGTCTACTGCTTCAAGGAGAAGTCCCGCAACGCCCTCAAAGAGCTCTACAAACACAACCGATACCCATCGCCCGCCGCCAAGAGGAACCTCGCCAAGATCACCGGCCTCTCCCTCACCCAGGTCAGCAATTGGTTCAAGAACCGCCGGCAACGGGACCGCAACCCCTCCGAGGCGCACTCCAAGAGGTCAGTACTTGTCTCCATACTCCTCTCCACTACATAATACTCCTATCCCCCCCCCCCATACTACACCTCTCCTTCACTCCAAGAGGTCAGTACTCCTCTCCATACTCATCTCCACTACATACTACACCTCTACTTCACTCCAAGAGGTCAGTACTTATCCCCCCCCCCCTATACTCATCTCCACTACATAATACTCCTCCCCCCCCCCCCCCCCATACTACACCTCTCCTTCACTCCAAGAGGTCAGTACTTATCTCCCCCCCCCTATACTCATCTCCACTACATAATACTCCCCCCCCCCCCCATACTACACCTCTCCTTCCCCCATACTACACCTCTACGTCACTCCAAGAGGTCAGTAACCCCCCCCCCCCCCTTATACTCATCTTCATACTACTCCTATCCTTCTCCTGCACTCAAAGAGGTCAGTGCTTCTCTCCACTCCATACTACTCCACTCCCTGCACTCCAAGAGGTGAGCTACCTACTACACCTCTTCACTCCATACTCTCCTTCCCCCTGCACTCTTCTCCTTCCCCCTGCACTCTTCTCCTTCCCCCTGCACTCTTCTCCTTCCCCCTGCACTCTTCTCCTTCCCCCTGCACTCCAAGAGGTGAGCTACCTACCCAGACTACGCAGTACTCCTCTCCCCCTCTAGCTACATACTACACCTCCTCCCCACTCTGCCCCCCCCCCCCCCTGTGCTTCCCTGACACACTTCTCTATTCCCCCCCATACTCCTCTCCACACTACTCCTCTCCCCCGTGCTTCCCCTGCACTCCAAGGAGGTGAGCTACCTACCCCGGACACCTCTCCATTCCATACTACTCCCCTTCTTCCCCTGCACTCCCAAGAAGTGAGCTACCTACCCTGCACACCTCTCTATTCCTTCATACTCCTCTTCAAGAGGTGAGCTACCTACATAGTTCTCCTCTCCCTGTGCTTCCCCTGCACTCCAAGAGGCAAGCTACCTAACCCTTTCCCCATACCCCCCCCCCCCCCCCTCTCCTACCCTCCTACAGACACCCAACTCCACCATACTCCTCTCCTTCCCCTGCACTCCTCTCTCCCATCCTGCTCTACTCCTCTACTCCCCCCTGCACTCCAATAGATGAGCTACCTAGCCTGCACTATTCATTATTCCTCTCCTTCCCCTGCACTCTAATAGGTGAGCTACCCCAGACTCCTCACTACTTCTCTCCTCCCCCTGGACTCCTCTATACTCCTTTCCCCCACTCTTCTGCACTCCTCCCCCTGTCCTCCAAGAGGTGAGCTACCTGGCACTCTTCTCCTTTTCCTAGACTTTTCTCTACTCCTATGGGCACCTATCACCCTCTCCCCTGTACTCCTCTTCCTTCCACACTTCTCTCCTCTCCTGTACTTCCCTTTACCCCTCTCCTCTGCTCACCAGTACTCCTCCATATCCTCTATACTCCTCTCCTGTTTCCCCATTCTCCCCTGTACACCTCTACTCTCCCCCCCCCTACTCTTCTTTCCCTTCTGTACTCCCCCCCAATCATACTCCTCTCCTCCATTGTGCTGCAATATGGCCGGGGGACCCAACTTTCCTGTGATGAAGCCGGTGTCCAGGCATGGGGTGTGATAATGACAGAGTCAATCATTGATGGGATCCTGGAGGAGAAGCATGGCGAGGAGCGGAGGAGAGGGCTGCATGTGTTTTGAAACCTGATTCTGGCCTGGCTGGGCTCGGCTTTCATTGAAATGTTAAAGAGATGAAGGACTCCTTGTGTGCCGGGCGCTGCCTCCTCTGCGTGCCTCTTCCTGCCGGGCACACTTCTCTACTGGGCACACTTCTCTACTGGGCACACTTCTCTACTGGGCACACTTCTCTACTGGGTGTACATGTGGATTTTGGTTGGATGATTGAGTACTTTGTTTGGGTAGATGGATGGGGCCCTTTTGTTTGTTTTAACTGGCCCTAAAATCAGTGATAGGGCACTATTCCTTCCACTGACCCTGATAGGGCACCAATCCACTGACACCAATATTAGGGCACTATTCCTCCCACTGACACCAATATTAGGGCACTATTCCTCCCACTGACACCAATATTATGGCACTATTCCTCCCACTGACACCAATATTATGGCACTATTCCTCCCACTGACACCAATATTAGGGCACTATTCCTCCCACTGACACCAATATTAGGGCACTATTCCTCCCACTGACACCAATATTAGGGCACTATTCCTCCCACTGACACCAATATTAGGGCACTATTCCTTCCACTGACACCAATATTAGGGCACTATTCCTCCCACTGACACCAATATTAGGGCACTATTCCTCCCACTGACACCAATATTAGGGCACTATTCCTCCCACTGACACCAATATTAGGGCACTATTCCTTCCACTGACACTGATAGGGCACCAGTCCACTGACACCAATATTAGGGCACTATTCATCCCACTGACACCAATATTAGGGCACTATTCCTTCCGCTGACACCAATATTAGGGCACTATTCCTTCCACTGACACGGATAGGGCACCAATCCACTGACACCAATATTAGGGCACTATTCATCCCACTGACACCAATATTAGGGCACTATTCCTTCCACTGACACTGATAGGGCACCAATATTAGGGTACTATTCCTTCCACTGACACCAATATTAGGGTACTATTCCTTCCGCTGACACCAATATTCGGGTACTATTCCTTCCACTGACACCAATATTCGGGTACTATTCCTTCCACTGACACCAATATTAGGGCACTATTCCTCCCACCGACACCAATATTGGGGCACTATTCCTTCCACTGACACTGATAGGGCACCAATCCACTGACACCAATATTAATCCTCCTCTATTCCTTCCACTGACACCAATATTAGGGCACTGTTCCTTCCACTGACACTGATGGGGCACCAATCCACTGACACCAATATTAGAGCACTATTCATCCCACTGACACCAATATTACTCCTCTGCACTCCAATTCTTCCTTCCACTAACACCAATAGTAGGGCACTACTTTTCCCATTGTCACCAACAATGTGGCACTATTCCTTCCATTGACACCGATAACGGCGTTCTGTTCCCCCCACTGACACGGATGATAGGGCACTGTATCTTCCGCTAACACTGATATTGGGGGAGGGGCACTCCTTCCGCTAACCCCCGATATGTGGTGGGGGCACTGAACCTTCTGCTAACGCTGATATTGGGGGCACTGTTCCTCCGCTAATCACGATATTGGTGGGGGGGGGGTTACTGTTCCTTCTGTTAGCCCCGATATTGGGGGGGCACTGCTCCTTCCGCTAACCCCGATATTGGGGGGGGGGGGGGGGGCACTGCTCCTTCCGCTAACCCCGATATTGGGGGGGGGGGCACTGCTCCTTTCGCTAACCCCGATATTGGGGGGGGGGCACTGCTCCTTCCGCTAACCCTGATATTGGGGGGGGGGGGCACTGCTCCTTCCGCTAACCCTGATATTGGGGGGGGGGGGCACTGCTCCTTCCGCTAACCCTGATATTGGGGGGGGGGGGGCACTGCTCCTTCCGCTAACCCTGATATTGGGGGGGGGGGCACTGCTCCTTCAGCTAACCCTGATATTGGGGGGGGGGGGGGGGGCACTGCTCCTTCAGCTAACCCTGATATTGGGGGGGGGGGGCACTGCTCCTTCCGCTAACCCTGATATTGGGGGGGGGGGGGCACTGCTCCTTCCGCTAACCCTGATATTGGGGGGGGGGGGCACTGCTCCTTCCGCTAACCCTGATATTGGGGGGGGGGGGGGCACTGCTCCTTCCGCTAACCCTGATATTGGGGGGGGGGGGGGCACTGCTCCTTCCGCTAACCCTGATATTGGGGGGGGGGGGGCACTGCTCCTTCCGCTAACCCTGATATTGGGGGGGGGGGCACTGCTCCTTCCGCTAACCCTGATATTGGGGGGGGGGGCACTGCTCCTTCCGCTAACCCTGATATTGGGGGGGGGGCACTGCTCCTTCCGCTAACCCCAAAGAAGAGGGGGCACTATTCCTCCCACTAACCCCTATATTGGGGCACTATTCCTCCCACTGGCACCAGTGATGGGGCACTAGTCACAAACGACAATATTTCACCTACTGACATTGGCATTGTGGGGGATAATTTCTCCCACTAACCACAGTCCAGCCGCCCTTCTTTTTTTTTTCTGCATGATGTTTGTATTGCTCTGCTGAAGAATAAGGCACTTTAGCTGAGAAGAGCGACAGATTTGCTGTTTATATGGATCAGGCCGTCCCCTCCAGCAGCCGGAGGGGGGTTGGGATCTGAGATGGCAGAGGAGAGTGTTAGAACAGATGTGAGTTTGTTCCCTCAGCTGCCAGTCCTGCAGGAATGGTACTTGTTGTACATGTCTGAAGTCCAGAAGGATTTAAATATATCTAAAGCCAACATACATTTTTCTTTGGTGTAGAGAAAAGTTTAAACCCCTGATTTTTTCCTAAGAGAATTTTCCTTCACTTCCTGTCCTGCTGACACAATAGGAAGTGGGCGGGAGCCTCTCGTAAACCGTTGTCATCAGAATAAATGTCGTCATTGGAAGGTTTTAATCTCTATTCCTGTTCTGGTGTTTTCCCCCCCCCCCCCCCACTTTTGGGTGGCACTCCGCTTTAATGCAGGGGGATGTATTAAAGTGATATTAAAGGTCCTGCGTTTTTTTTTTTTTTTATATAAATGACAAACATGTTATACTTACCTGCTGTGTGCAATGGTTTTGCCCAGAGCAGCCTGTATCCTCCTCAGATCCCCCGCTGGCACTTGTGGCCCCTGCCTAGTGCCCCCATAGCAGCAAGCAGCTTTCTATGGGGGCACCGGAGCAGGCTTGCTCTATTGTGTCCGTTCACACATGGCGTGTGCCTCGGCCCTGCCCCCGCTCTCTCTCCTCATTTGGCTCACACAGTAGCGGGAGCCAATGGCTACTGCTGCTGTCTCAGCCAATGAGAAGGGAGAGCAGCTGCTCTGGAACAGATTGCTGGATCAAGATGGGGCTCGGGTAAGTATTCGCTTCACAAAGGTTATTTTTTAGCTTCATGCATGAAGTGGGGGGAAAAAAGGGAGTCTTTACAACCAATTTAAGGTAAGAACCAGTCTAAAATGCTGCATTCTGGGATGTGTGACATGGGTGTCACAAGATGTAGTGAGGGCAATCCCATGTCATCCAGTACCTTCACCTAGTGGGCAAATATTATATAGAAAATGTATTTTTTGCTGGATTTGTGTACATTTGTGGTGTTTGTATTGCATTGCTGAAGAATGGGGCATTTTAGCTGTGAAGTGTCCAGTTTTCTGCTTAGATGGATCAGGCCGTGCCCTCCAGCAGGCAGAGGAGGGGGTTGGGATCTGAGATGGCAGAGGAGAGTGTTAGAACAGATGTGAGTTTGTTCCCTCAGCTGCCAGTCCTGCAGGAATGCTACTTGATGTACATGTCTGAAATCCAGAACGTTTCAAACTTTTTTTCTTTGTTAAATAAACTGACCATATACATTACGTCACAATCTAATTGTATGATCTCCTATAAGCTACATAGGAGGTTCTTAGTAGGTCAGTTGTGATGCGATCGTCATTGGAGAATCAATCCCCCTATGTGTAACAAATGACTGCTAGACAGATGGAACAAATGGCTACTAAGCCCCCTTTTCACACGGCCAATCCTGTCAGGTTTTCAGGCGGACCTGATCGCACCCTCCATTTTCTTCTATGGTCCGCTGACAATCGCCACCATCCAATCCTGTCTGCCAAAAAGATCCTATTCCTCATCCGTCTGGCGAATGGCATCAGATGGAAATGGACAGGCGGTCCATTTCCATCCGATTGCCTCAGAGGAGAGCAGGACTGTGTCAGACACGGATCTGTCATCCGCCATGTTTAGCGGTGAGATTCCCCCGCTGTGGAAGCGGGTTCTGCTTCACGAAGGCCCCTGTGTGAAAGGGCCTTATAGAGGGAGTTGTAGAATTTTGTAGCAGTCCTGGTTGAAAGATTGTACAATCATGGGAGATTTCTCTCTATCATACACTACTTGTGACACTTGTTTCGTTTATTTCCTACATGACGGTGTGTTCCATCTATTTAGTGATCAGTTGCTACTTTTAGCAATTTTAGATAGTTGCTCATTTCTGTGACTCTCTAGCACAGGGGTGTCAAACTCTATATAATTGCCATATCGGCATTATGATTACCCTCAAAGGGCCGGTTGGAATTGTAAGACAAGATGTCCAGAGCACCCCCTCCCTTCCTTACATCTGATGTCAAGAGCCCCCCCCACCATCAGCAGTGAGTTCCCCACCCTCCCTTACATCATACAGGAGGGCTGGATTTAGAGGCAGAGATAAGGGGTGCTGCTTCTGCACTGAAAAGAGCAGGATCTGGAGGAGGAGTTCTGTTGTCCTCACAGCTGTTACAAGGTGGAGATGGCAGAAGGATGTGCAGGAGAGGTGTGAGAGCCACATGGAATGGCCTGGTGGAGCTGAATGGTACGTTAAAAGCTTTAACAAAGCTTGCTAAAAAGCTCAGCAAATACTCTGTCAAAGCTTGCTGTTCATACTACTCTTAGGCTATTTTCACACTGGGGCATTGCGTGTGCTGGCGGTAAAGCGGCGATATATTTAGCGGCGCTTTACGGTCGTTTTAACCCCCGCTAGCGTCCGAAAAAGGGTTAAAAACCGCCCGCAAAGCGCTGCTGCAGTGGCGCTTTGCAGGCGGGTTTGCAGCGCTACCCCATTGTTTTCTATGGGAAGGGGCGCTTTAGGAGCGGTAAATACACCGCTCCTACAGCGCTCCAAATATGTGGCTTGCAGGACTTTTTTGACCGTCCTGCAAGCGCACCGCTCCAGTGTGAAAGCCCTCGGGGCTTTCACACTGGAGAAACCGCAGCGGCTGTTTCAGGGCGCTTTGCAGGCGCTATTTTTAGCGCTGTAGCACCTGCAAAGTGCCCCAGTGTGAAAGGGGCCTTATACAAGCTGAAGCCCATGTAAAACAGGCCATAGAAGCACTATCAGCTATCTATCAGCTCCTCTCCTGAACTGTAAAGCACCTGTGTGCTTTAGCTCTGATGTAAGTAGCTGTGTTCTTAGCATGGGCTACATGCTAGTTCCTGATTGGTGATTCAGCAGTTTCAGCTTCATTGATTCAGAGCAAGTGTATGTGTCAGTATGAATCGGAGGGAAAGGCTGCTTTCACCAGAGCCTTATCACACAGGTGCCTATGGCAGATACCATCTCTTCTTGTCATGTTTGACTTGAAGGACTTCTTGTAGATTAGCTGCTCTTTCATTGTGTCTGGGTGCAAGGTCCAGGGCCACATTGCTCAGAGATTTTGAGGCTTTGCAGGGGGTTGGTAGTTGTCTTCAGGCAGAAAATCACTTATCTCTACAGGTTTCTGACTGGTTTGGCCTGCCAGGTGGAGGTGACAGGTTCCTCCAGCGGAAGGCTAGGCCCATCCCTGATCTTCTTTTTTTTTTTTTTTCCTCACCTCCCATTTACTGAACTTCATAAAGAGAACTTGCCCACAGGCATTTTTTTCTCGAAAGGCGGAGAATGTATACTGCTTGCTGTGAAGCATTGCAGGCGTGTGCACAAAGGGCCAAGGGATGAGTCTGACGTATAAGTAATTATGGTTTATGATCATATTTATCTTCACGAGACTCTTAGCACAATGAATACCTTTTTGGAGGCTCATGATTTAAGGAAATGAAGAGCGGTGATATGCAGCAACCGTTAGCCATAAAGATTTCATCCATCACTAGACAGAAACGGTGCAATGAAAGAATTCTAATGGGTTGCTATGGCTTAATGAGCTTTGCATATTGTATTTTCTCTTCCTCTAAAGATAAAATATAACATTTGCATGTATTGCATATTTGGATTGAAACCTGCAAACCTTTGCAGCCGCGATTTAGTGCATCATGGGTGCAATGCACAGGCTTCTGCGTCATCTACCCTCCAACTCCTGCTAGAACGGGGGTCTTCAAACCTTTCGCTATGAGGGCCATGTTGTATAGTTTACAAATTTTTGCTGCCTGGAGAAAAAAATAAAATCAGGCCTTTTGCACACTGCAGCTTGAAAAAGCTCAGTACAGCTTTTTTTACTGAGCTAAAATACAGCCCATTGTAATGCGCCTATGCACACAGGCGCGTAAACGAGCACTGTGCATTGTTCGGTAAAAAATAGATAGAGAGATCAGCATTTTTGGTCGGTCATTTACGCCTTGTGTGCAAATGTGCACAAGTGCCAATTTGCATATTGTGCAGAATGAGAGCGCAAGAATAAATTTGGGTGAAAATTCACACATATATGTGAAAATGCACGTAAATACGCGCAAATATGTACAAAGAGTGCCTGAAATTACATCTGAAAAAGTAGATGCTTAAACAGGGAGTATCATGCGCAAGAGACCTATATGATCATATTTGAAATTTAATAGGTTCCACTTTGAGGGTTTTTTATTTTATTTTTTATTTATTTTTTTAGCTTAATTTTAGAACGATATGAAAAATATAATTAAAACAAAGCAAAATAATTTCAATTAAACTTAAGCCCACCAGGGTCTCCCCTTATATAAGAGTCCCAGTCAAAGTCCCCTCTTATATCAGAGGTCTGGAAGAAAATCTTGCAGTGGGCTGCATTTGCCCCAAAGGCCGCAGGCAACACAGCGCTCTGTACAAAGGGAAAGATCTCTTTTTCTTATCTCTGCAAAGCAGAGATAATTAAACAAACAAAAAAAAAGAGATCTGTAGTAAAGAGGCACACATTACACATTGAAAAGCCTGATATGATTTATTTATTTGCGTTTTTTTTTTTTTTTTTTTTACCTATCGGGTTGAACACAAAAAAACCTGTCAACTCTGGTCGGAGCAGCTGTACTAGCTATGCAATGTTAGTACAGTGCTCTCCCCTGCTGAACTGTTTTCTTCTGACAGGTGAACGGACCCTGCCAGAGCACACTGATCAGCACTGTCCGTCATTGGCTGAGAGCGCTTATCGGGATTCGGCCAGCATGCACGGCTGACAGAAGCCGGACAAACTGGGTGGCATACACATGGGCCGAATGTTTTATTATTTATTTTTTTTTTTTTTTTTTTATGCACTGGCCGATGTCTTCTGACATTTGGCCAGTGTTTACGTGGCTTTAGGCACACATTTACCCCTTGATGGTAACCCCTTCCCAGCCACTGTCGTTAGCACTGATCACTGTAATAATGTCACTGGTGATGTCAGCGGCAGTTTTAGTTTGCCCACCGCACTCACAGTCCCATTTTAAGTTGCTGATCACCGCCATTAGTAGTGTGAAAATACCAGTGTATATACCGTACCATAGTTTCATGCAAACCAATCAATATGTACTTATTGGGATTTTTTTTATTTATTTTTTATCAAAGGCATGTAGCAGAATACATTTTGGCCAACATAAAAAAAAAAAATTATTTGTTTTGTAGCAGAAAGTTAAAAATATTTACTTTTTTCAAGACTTTGGTCTTTTTTGTTTTTTTCTTTTAGATCTCAAACAATAAACCCAGTAGTGATCAAATATCAACAAAAGAAAGCTCTATTTGTATGGAAAAAAAAATGATATACATTTTAATTTGGTACAGCATTAGCAGGCTATTTCCAGCGCTAAAGCAGCACAGTGCTAAATGGCAAAAATGGCCTGATCCTGAAGGGGGTAAAACCTTCTGGAGGTCCTCTTTAAACTTCAATGTGCTCTGCCGACGACAATTTTTATTCAAATAAGGATCCCTATTCTGGTGTGTTGTTGTGCGCAAATTGTGACGTTCATAATAGGGATGCACCGATACCTGTTTTAAGAGCGAGTGTGAGTACCAATACTTGTGCTCAATACTCGCTGATACCAATTACAAATACCGTGCTGTGCGGTACAAATTGAGTCCATACAACATGAATGGGCTAAAATCGCACTGCAAGAATTTGTGATTTGAACAGGAAGGTCCGAATCGCATTCTTTCCCGCACTGCTCCTGTGTGCACCTAGGCTTGTCATAGTGACTTCAGCCTGGGTTCACACAGGAACAGTGAGGGAAACCGCTCAAATCGCAGCGCAAAGGTATCGGTTTTTGGTGTCAGCTCTGGTGCAGCCCTAGTTAATAAGGCCCAAGAAAGGGGTTTTTACTAATGGGAAGTAGTATTACTTCAGCTTGTGAGCTAGCCCAGACAAAAAAATGACTTACTGGATCACCAGGTGAAAAGTAGAAAAATAAAAACAAAACAAAGTAAACTAATGCAGCCCCCTGAAAGCTTGTCCTGAAAATTTTGTATTTTAGTGCAAATAAGAAAAAAAAAAAAGGTATCGCAGATATAATTGTTTTTGTTGCAAGTGCACTAATATGTCTCCAGTCACCTCTAGTATAGATCTGCTTGTCCCATTTCATTGCTCGAGACTTTTTTACTTTGTTTAGAAAAAGCTGAAGGGAAGGGGAGCAAATATTCAGAAAAAAGGATGGCTGGGGGTTGTGCAGGCTGTATTGGTCCAGTCACTTCCGATTTGGGTCCTCACATGCCTGCGCATGCAGACATATTTGTTATGGATTAAACCTTTACAGCTTGTAAAATATTCATGAGCTTTTAAATGTGCAGCTCTCTGCGTTATGACAAGGCTGCATATTGGAGATGGCTACATTCAATACAATCTCCTGAAACGTTTACAGTTTTGCAAAAAAGAATGTGGCTTCTTTTTGCCTTTTTTTTTTTTTTTTTCCTTTTTTTTTTTTTCCTTGCAAAGAGCAATGAGTAGTCTACTGTTAGATCAGAGCTTGTGGGGGGAGGGCTGCTTGATGGATGGGCAAACGCAGACAGGTAACATTCTTGGGTCGTCTAAACGACTGCTTCCTGGTTCAAGTCTTTCCTCCCCCACCTCTCTGAAGCTCCTCTCGCTCCCCCACACATTCACACCTTGGGGACATTCCAGCCTCCACCCTCCAGGCCCTTCGTAAATTGTAGGCCTGTCAACTCAGGAAGTGTCCAGTTAAGGCAGAAACTTTGTGCTTCTTACTCCAGCAGTCTCCTGATGGTTACACAAAGAAAGAAAGTTCTTTTCTGGGAATGGGAGATCAGTTTATTGATAGCTGAGGAATACAAAATGCACTCAGGTAACCAAACTCATAAACTCTTATGGTTCACGAGTTTGGTTAATATTTATTTAAAGGTTTTCTAAATATACATTGCTTGTTTATGTAAAGCGGTTTTAACTTTGTGAATAAGTAGTTAAAAGGAAATGATCAGACTTCAATGTATTTAAAGTGGAACTTCCCTCTATCAGGCTCCATTCACACTTGTGCAACTTGTCATGCAACTTCGGACATCAAAGGTGCAGGACAAGTCGTTTTCCAATGATAACCATTTAAATATGTGCGACTTAATGTTGCAGCAACTTCAAAGTGGTTCATGCACCACTTTGGTCTGACTTGCATGCAACTTGAGTGCCATAAACTTTAATGTTAAAGCAGAGTTCCACCTAAAAAAATAAATGTGTGTGTGTATATATATATATATATATATATATGTATGTGTGTGTGTGTGTGTGTATATATATATATATATATATATATATATATATATATATATATATATATATATATATATATATATATATATATATATATATATATATATTAGTGTGTATATGAGAGACACATATATACATCCGCTTTTCGGAACAACCCCCCCCCCCCCGGGGTCCCATTTGGCACCTTTCAGGGGGTAGCAGCTACCTGTCTAATACAGGTATTTTGCTCCCACTTCCGGGCATAGATAGCCGAGCCACACGTGGGTATCTACGCCACTTCCGGGGGGTTTCTCAGCTAAGCACATCCTCCTGCCTGCATGGCTGAGCTGAGGGCAGATGGATTCCAGGAAGTAACTAGTGCTAGTTGAATCATCTGCCCTTAGTCAAAATGTTTTTTTTTTTTTTCTTGGAGTGATTTCTCAACCAAATAAAGCATGGAGACATGGATGGGTGTGGGCGTTGGCTTTAAATATTAAAAATAAATAAAAAAGGTGTTTTTGGTTTGTGGTGCTTAGATGCAGTGTAGTTCCACTTTAAAGCCGAACTAGATCTAGAAAAAAAACAAGATGACCTAGCTTTGTATTCATGAATACATCATTAAAGCAGTATTAAACCCAAAATCAAAATGTGATGTATTGCAGCTTGCCAATTCTTAGATCTGGTGGCTGCATTTGTTTTTCTTTATAGATTTTTTGATTTTTTTTTTCCTTTTTATATTTTTACATTGTCATCCAGTCAGTAACCCTTCCTGTCTTTGGGTGTCTCCACTCTGGACGGAGGAGCAAATGACACACTTTTGGACAGCAGTATTGTCGGTGTGGGGAGAGGGTGGTGTTGGATGCATTAGCAGATTTAGATGAACTTGACTAACAAACTGAAGCAAAATTCCAGGTAACACTTTTTTAAAGCGGAACTGAAGGCATTTAAAAAAAATAATGCATCTATTCTGCAATACAATAAAAAAAAACGTTCCTGCTCGCAGACATCTGTGGCATGTAAACTAAATTGCGCATTCACAGCTCAGTTTACATCGTTAGTACAGCAAGCTCCCCTGCTGTTCTATTGTGTTCTGACAGGGGTGCCAGCCCCCCCCCCCCCCCTCACCAGAACACTCCAATCAGTGCTCTCAGCCATTGGCTGAGAGTGCTGATTGGGAGCCGGTCGGCAGGCCTTTTTTCGGTCATGAGCCGTTCGACCAGCTTCTGTTGGACTGGCTGCCATTCACATGGACCGAATGTCAGCTGGTTTCTATTGAACTGGCCTATATTCAGCCTGTGTATCACTAGGCTTTAGTCTTCCAGCAGCTCACTGAGAGGCTGAACCAGCCGCCGGTCCAGTCGTCTCGTTGGAACCCGACTGTAAAGTCAGGCTCTTTACAGAGCCTGGACCAGCTGAATGACGTCAGCCGACAGTGGGCTTTAGCACCGCTGTGATCCATGGGATTAGTAGGGCCAAAATAGCTTCATATGTCTCCTTTTAAAGTGGTTGTAAACCCTAAAAAGAAAAAGGACCAAAAAATCTATAAAATAAAAACCTGCAAGACAAAGGATTATTGATATACTAGCTCATTATGAATTATTTACCTGAGATTGAAGCCCCCGCAGTGATTCTCATTCTGCGCACCAGCGGCCGACATCTCTCCCGGGGGGTTACTTTCGGGTATTATGGCTCCAGAGATGTGATTGGCCGGAGCCGCAATGACGGCGCGCAGGAGCCACAGGTAACGGCACAGTCTAACTGAAGCAACGGCATGCGCAGTTTGCTTAACTGCACATGTGCCAATGACATCGGCACATGCAAATACAGGGATATCGCCGTGCAGGTTTAGGAGATATCCTGGGTAGCTACAGGTAAGCCTAATTATAGGCTTGCCTGTAGTAAAAATTGGTTGTAAAGGGTTTACAACTACTTTAAGCAGTTACAGCAACAGTTCAGTGACAGGATGTCTGTGGGAAGAAGACCCTGGAACGCTGGGCCCCATTCACACCTAAGCAATTTGAAGCATTATTTGAAACTCAACCAGAAGCTCTTCAATGCTCGACACTTATGCTGGCCATACACGGTTAGAAAACTGTTCGGAAAAACTGTTCAAGTTCCTAAAGATCTGTTGAACGCGAATGCGATAACTCCATCATTGTATCCAGATAATTATCGACCTCTTATTATTATTAATCAATGCACAAATGGTAGATTTTTCGTTGATCGGTTACATTTTAACACACGCATGCGCTGTAGATTTGTTTGAACCGTTTTCGATTAGTTCCACTACTAATGTTTTGAAAATCGAAATTAGCCCACTAACGTTTCAAAAACGATCAAGTGTATCGAGTGCTTTTTCAAAACGATTTTCTAACAGTGTATGGCCAGCATAAGATTACCATTCTACTCAGTGGTGCCCGTTCACACCTGAGTGCAGTGTTGCTTTAAGCTCGTTGCTCAGAAAGGACACAAGCTTCATTTGGAGCAGACTTGCGTGTTTTGCCCCCAAAGTCTTCAATGGTAGCACCTGGTTTTCTTGCCTAGTAACTAGCTTTCCATTGGCTAAAAATAATACTACTGTAATAAAAAAAAAAGTTTAAGTCTGAATGACGTACAAAAATGCACAGCCCAAGTGTGAATGGGGCCTAGAAGTGACCCTGCAGCAGAGAACAGGGAGGTCCCTTTTCAGACAGGCTGCTGTGTGTGGAAGAGCTGTGTAAATCTCAGGACTGTATGGACAGAAATGCACATCATTTGACAGGTAAATCCGCGCCCATCTTTGTATTTAGCTGTTCGGTTGGAATTCAGCTTTAAAATTAGGCTGGCATAGAGAGATGATTTACATATGTAAAGTTGGTCTCCTGCCCAGCTATTCCATAGAACAAAAAGCCAGACTGTCATTGTAGTGCCTCCTTTTGCTTCGTGCTCATTCAGATCTATCGGTTTTATTGCAGTTGCATCAATGCATTGTGTCGCATGTTAACAAAAGATGGCCCAATTATTTACCTTGGCTGTCAACACACCACAATGGATCAAAAATTGGACCGGCACCATCTTGTGCAGTGCAGCACGTCGCTACATAGGGTAGTGCATTGACCGCCTACTCTTCTTTTTTTTTTTTTTTTTTTTTTAACAAATGGGACCTCCTACTCTTTAGCTACCATTTCACCTTCTCCCCCATGCTTTTCTCCAGAGCCTCTGGAACTCCCCACACCAAAATGTGCAGCGATCTTCTGCTTTGGCCTTAGGTGTGTCCTAAAAACTCCTCTGTTTAGGAAAGCTTATACTGCCTCTACCTAACTGGAATTTTAATTCGCCAACAGCGCATTCCTTATGGCTATTTATCTTTTTTTTTTAGTTTCACTCACTCATCCCTTTTTAGATTGTAAGCTCTTGTGTGCCTTGCTAACCCTCCAGATTTTTTTATTTTTTATTATTAAACTACTGTCTCCCTTTACATAGAGTGCCTTTCATACCGAATAGCACTGAAGTGTGTTGTTGTACTGTGTAGGGCTGCAACTAACGATTATTTTCATAATCGATTAGTTGGCCAATTATTGTTTCGATTAATCGGTTAATAACCATAAAAAAGTGTGGTGTATAATTTAGTTAATATGTAAAGTTTAAAAGAAAAAGGCAATTTATTCTTAAATATCTATATGCAGTGGTAAATATAGATAACCAACTATATGGTTAGGGAGTAAAATATCTAATCCACTCTGAGAATAACCGACAGAAGAGATATACTGTATGTACTAAGTGCCTGACCCTTTCCAAATACGTAGCGGATGAAAAAAAGCATAGATGTGAATGTGTCCCATAGGAAACCATGTAAATGAACTGTAGTGCGTTTCTGCAAAAAGCACCAAAAAACACACAGATGTGAACCAGGCCTGAGACGTTTAGTAACCTAATGGGGTTAAAAAAAAACTAAAATTAGCTATATATATATATATATATATATTCCAAAAAAAAACTGATAATCGCTACTGTAAGGGGTTAATTTTTTTTACTGTAGAACTGTGAAAGTAATATTTACAGTAGCTCATTTTAGTTTATTTTTAACCCCATTATGTTACTGGCCGATTAATCGATTATGAAAATAGTAATCGATTAGTTGTTTCAGCCCTAGTACTGTGTATTACTGCATCATAGGTCTATGGCTGCCATACACAACTCAGATAACCGCCCCCACCCTGCTGGCAGCACCTGGGTCAACATAAGTCAGTTGAACCATCCACTTTTGTCGGAGAAGTCAGGTGGGAAATGTCAGTCAAACAGCACCTGCTTCCAATAATATGTAGTCACTGTTTGGGTGTTCTGACACCTGCTGGTGGCGGCTATCAGAATAGCCTACACTGCAGATTTCTCCATCTACTTTATTTAGTGTGGATGGAGTAATCTGTATGGTAATGGGCCCTTAAGCTGGCCATACACCTATAGATTATCTGCAGATTTTCTATGGTTAGATGGAAAAAGTGCAACAGATTTCCCACTTTTCCATCTAACCATAGAAAATCTGCAGATAATCTATAGGTGTATGGCCAGCTTTACTGTGGCAGTTCAAATTTCTGTATAGATGGGGTTGACTTTACAAAAAAGATATTTGTAGTCATTTCACTTAATAATGTTTTGTTTATAATAGTCATTTTTACTATAACTTCTCATTAATTTCAAGTTTGACTCATTTGGACACACAGCAGCATTACTAAATCACATTATTATTTTGTTATGTCTCTCTTGTGAATAATTAAAAAAAACAAAACCTGTTTTCAAGCTCATTTGTAACCTAAAGCCTAGGCAAAGATCTTGTTTTCTCTATCAGAAGCATGGTGGGGGGTTTTAATTGGAGACTACATGATCCATTGTTTTCAAACAAATCCCATCAGACTTCCTGTGAAGTAATGTAACCTCCGAGTGCCAGCATGGCTTGTATGTTTAGGCTTGATTCACACTAATGCGTTTTTTGATGCATTTTGCAGAAATGCAGGGAATTTTTTTAACATGGGTTCCTATGGAACATGTTCACATCAATGCATTTTTGTGCCTCTGCGTTTTTGGAAAGGGTCAGGGAATTTTTTTCATGCAAAATGCAGCGCTTTGCATGTAGTAGAAGTCAATGGACCCGCATCCAAAACGCAAGTACCGTGTTTTTGCATTTTTTTAAAAAAAAATTTTGTATTTTTTTTTTTTTTCACTGTATTTAGCTGGTTGCTAAGCAACCACAGTGTAAAAAGAAAATTGCCGTAAAAACGTGTGTCCAAAAATGCGACAAGCACCGCAAAATGCACTGCAGAAACGCTCAAAAGCAACATGCATGAATCGAGCCTTAATGAATAAAAGGTCAGCCCCCATTTTATGTCTAATTTCAAAGTTTACATAAGAACAATTTTTTTATTTTTTTTTTCTTTAATTTTTTTTTATATGTAGTTGCAAAATTATTTACATAATGCGGTTCTATTTCACATTCATGTCTTAAAAAAATAAAGCAAGCAAAAAATGTTTTAATTATTTAACTCCAACCAATTTTTGTTTTGGTTTTGGCAGTGACTGCACGGGGGAGATTTTGACTCGCTTCCTGTCTCTGTACAGGAAATGTAGAACCTGTTGTGGTCACCAAGACAGGAAGACCTGAAACAATAAAAATATTGTCAGAAATTGTGACTGTACTCGCCCTAGTAGAAATGTTTTTGTTCATTTCCCTATTGGGGAGATTTTCTATCACTTCCTGTCCTGACACATACTGTTCTAATATCATAGGTGTGAAAGTCCACTTTTTCAGGACGTGGAAAGAAATTTATCTTGACTCCAACTTTTTTGAGTTGAGTATTTTTAATCTTGTCAGCACTTTAGGCCATGCATAAACCCTTCTCTGCTTTATCCTAAACCAAATGTAAAAGGTTTTGGCTGGAGTTGGGATTTAAAGATGAATCCTTAGACCCCTTTCACACTGGGGCGTTTTTCAGGTGCTTTTGGGCTAAAAATAGCGCCTGAAAAAAGCCTCATCTGTGTGAAAGCCTGAGTGCTGCGCTGGCAGGACGTTAAGAGCCCTTTCACACTGACAGCGTGGGGGCGTCGGTGGTAAAGTGCTGAACATTTTAGCAGTGCTTTACCGTCATTTTAGAGGCACTTTCATTGGGCAGCACCTGCAAAGCGCCACGCCAGCGGCGCTTTGCGGACACTTTTAACCCTTTATTTGGCTGCTAGCGGGGGTTAAACGTACCCCGCTAGCGGCCGAATAAAGGGTTAAAAGTGTCCGCAAAGCGCTGCTGTCGTGGCGCTTTGCAGCCGTTGCCCATTGATTTCAATGGGCTGGGGCATTTTACACCGCTCCTTAAGTGCCTCAAAGATGCTCCTTGCAGGATTTCTTTTTTTTTTAGACCCCCTTCACATTGAAGGCATTTTTTTCCAGGCACTTTAGCGTAAAAATAGCGCCTGTAAAGCACCTGAAAAATGCCTCATCTGCAATCCCAGTGTGAAAGTCCGAGTGCTTTCCCACTGGGGCGCTGCGCTGGCAGGACGTTAAAAAAAAAAAAAAAAAAAAAAAAAAGTCCTGCAAGCAGCATCTTTGGGGCGGTGGATACACCACTCCTGCCCATTAAAAAAATGGGGACCACTGCCAAAGCGCAGCGGCGCTACACGGGCACATTTTAACCCTGTATTCGGCCACTAGCAGGGGTTAAAAGTGCCCCATTAGCTGCCAAATAGCGCCGCTAAAACCAGCAGCGTTTTACCGTCAACATTTGCCCGCCCCAGTGTGAAAGCAGCCTAAAAATTATAAACCTGTATTTATGTCTTCCTTCTATCATTCCTATAGAACTATGCTTTGGAATTTTATGAAAACTATAAAATATGCTTGTTTTAATTTGTTGCTTATGGAGCATTGCAGACAGAACTATTCATGGTGAAAAAGTGAAATTGTTTATTTTTTTTAGCACAAGTACTTGTATAGCGCCGCCAATTTCCGAAGCTCTTAACACACATTTTCTTCAGTCCCTGCCCTTAAGCAGCTTACAATCTAAGGTCCCTTTTGCACAATCCTACCTACACATATTAGGGCCAATTTAGACAGTGGCTAATTAACTTGGCAGCATATCTTTTGGAATGTGGGAGGAAACCGCAGTACCCGGTTGAACCCATCCAGGCACAAGGAGAACATGTAAACTCCAGGCAGGTAGTGCCATGGTTGGAATTTGGATGACCCTAGTGCTGCTAGGCGGAAGTGCTAACCACTAAGCCACTGTGCTGACATTTTTAGCAAGCAGAGTGCTTGATTTAAAAGTTAATCCTGATTGGTTGCTACAGTTATTATTTATTAACACTCTTGTGTCTCAGGCTGCATTCACACCTGAGCGTAGCGTTTCGGGCAAAAAATCGCGCGAATTGCTGCGTTTTTGTGCAGAGCAAAGGGTCACCAATGTAAAAAGAAGAAAAACGCCCAAATCTGCCCCGATTCGAGCGACAAAAAAGGGTCCAGAACTTGTTTAAGCTTCAGGCATTTTGGAGTGGAGATGTGAACCATATCCATAGAGAATAATGTATTTTTTCCCCTCTAGCGTTTTGTAGCTTCAGGCGACAAAACGCTCAGGTGTGAATGCAGCCTTAAAGTGGAACTTCCCCCTGTTTTTATTTTTTTACATTTATTTATTTAGTTTAATCCTCTTACTTTTTTTTGGTGGGAAATTGTTGACAAACATGCTTCCTAAAATCAGTGGCGTTCTGTAGTGACCTGCCACTACACTTTAGGTCCGTGCAGCCATCTTGTTATCTGACATCATCAGGAGCCTGCTGCCTCTCCTGGTTCTTGTAACAAACCCCTGATGACATGAATGGGCCAAACTAAAAATGGCTGCCCCCCCCCCACAGTGACGCAGCTCATATGGTAGATTGCCCTGAAGCTTCCTGAAATGTGTGATTCAAGTATTGCAGGAGTCTGCGGGCAGCAGGGGATATGTTAATTTTAACTAGGTGAGAATCTGTAAGTATATGGCATTGAAAAAGGTATATTTACAGAAAAAATAATTTGTGTGTGGTTGTATGAAAGGAGGGGAGAGGAGTGGATGAAGATTAAGGTCTGCTTTTATGTTTTGCTATAGCAAAATATTCATCCGGGTTTCTTTTTTCAGGAACCTATATAATCCTAAGGCACTGTTGGGGCCACTCACACAGTTGATCACTTTTCTGCCCTTGCTTATATGATCACATTTGCAGGGAATGTAAATGTGTTTTTTTTTTTTGTTTTTTATGTTGTAACATACCCAATTTTTTTTCTTTTTCTTTTCTGAGCTTGGTATGTGTTGGGCCTCTTGACAAATGGTATTTAATTGCACATACTGCCACTTGATTACCAGAGACATGCCAAATGGCCCTTGTTGTCCTTGTAATGTTTGCTCCTTACCAGTTCACACAGGCTGAAGAGTCCATTTAGCTTCCACACAATAGGTCGTTCTGAACCATTTGTTTGTTTTTACATAACAGAAGACTGGGAGCATAGTCTTGCATGGGCAGGTTGTTACATTTCCTTTTGGATTAGTTTTTAATAATGTCTGTTTTGTTTCTGTGTTGTATTTTCAGTGAGTCAGATGGGAACCACAGCACTGAAGATGAATCGAGCAAAGGTCACGACGATCTCTCCCCAAATCCCCTCTCCAACAGTTCCGATGGCATTTCCAACATAAACCTTCCCTCTCAAGCCGACACACTGTACATGCAACAAATTGGTAATAAAATCTCCCTGAGCTCCCCTGGAGTGCTGTTGAATGGAAACTTATTGTCCTCCAATCCTTCATCTGTCTTCTTAAATGGGGGCTCATTTCTCCAAGGACCCAATGGAGTGCTCCTTAATGGTATCAATGTATCAAACTCACAAACTTTGTCACTGAACCCATCAAAACTGCCCTCCACCATTGTAAGCAACGGTGTCCAGAACTCTGATCTTTTGGTGTCTTCCTCTGAGGATGTCAAAGTTCTACAGACTGGCCTCTCAGATTCTTCTTCAACGTACACTACAAACATGCAGTCCTCTTTCCCGGGGTTAATACCTCCCTCTGAAATTAAGACTGAGGCTATCCATCCCATCACCTCTCAAGATGGCGGAACAGTTGTTACATTTACCACTCCCATACAGATAAATCCCTATGGCATTGTGCAAATACCCAATTCAGGAACAAATGCTCAGTTATTAAATGGAAGTATTGGATTCTCCACACTCCAGCTGCCCTCTGTCGCTGTCTCACAAGGTCAGTACTTTATGTCAGAACACAGTGTTCATTTATGAAATGTACAATAAAAAAAAATTGGTGTGTTCCCCTTTTTACCAAAAACGACCTTATTTGTCTGAGTGGAAGGTGAAGCACAGCAACTAATGTAATGTGTGCAATATGGGCTATTGGTAAAAAAATGCCTGTAAACATGCAACAATGCATTTTAAATTATTATTGCAGGTTCTTGTATAGCACCATGAATTTATGAAACACTTTACACATATATTGTACATTCGCATCAGTCCCCGCCCTCAAGGAACTTTCAATAAAAGGTCCTAAACTCATTCATACATACACATAATCGGACCAATTTAGACAGGAACCAATGTCTATCAACATGTATTTGGAGTGTGGGAGGAAACCCATGCAGGCCCAGGGAGAACATGCAAACTCCAGAACTCCAGACAGGTAGTGCTGTGGTTGGGATTTGAACCAATGACCCTAGTGCTGCTAGGTAGAAGTGCTAACCACTTAGCCACTGTGCTATAATTTCTTCTTCAAAAAAACTGCTATTAATAAAGTGACATTGAACCCAAACCTTAAATTCTAGCTTAGGCTGTAAGAGTATTAGATCTAAATATGCATGTTGTTTTTTATTTTTTATTTTGTACAAGTCCTTTTGTGGTTCCAATTTATAATAGAAAGATAAATCAGCGCAATGGTATAACAAATAATGAATAAAATAAAATAAAATAAAAGCTGCTGAACACCAAGGGTCAACCTTCAAAATCCCTCTGTAGAAACATAAATGAAAAAAGGTGCAGCGCTAGAATACACTCAAAAATATATAAATAAAAATAAGAAACAAAACGAAAACATATATTAAATAAAATAGTCCACAAAACAGTCCAGTGGTGTCTTTCTAAGGTGATGACGGAGGCATATGCATGCAGGTGACAACGTGAAAGAAAAAACTCCCACCACAGATGAAATGGCCGCTCACCTCACCAAGTGGACCCTTAGATCATAAAGGGTCACTAAAGCCTTCCCACCAGGGGTTAAATGACAGCGATCCTCTGGAGAAATTCGTCACACTTGGCAGAGATGCAGGATGGGTGTCAGTATGTCCAACTCAGTCCCATAACACCATCAATCATGTGGATGAAAAATTAAAAAACCATAGTGTTCTCTGCTTGTAAACAATTTATTTAAAAGAAGATGGGAATATAAAAACTTACAAAGAGAGCACCTGTATCCCGGTGCTAGGAAGGTACAGCATATAACAAAGTGCACAAAATAGGGCTGCGGGTGATGACACAAGTGTCATCACCCGCAGCCCTATTTTGTGCACTTTGTTATATGCTGTACCTTCCTAGCACCGGGATACAGGTGCTCTCTTTGTAAGTTTTTATATTCCCATCTTCTTTTAAATAAATTGTTTACAAGCAGAGAACACTATGGTTTTTTAATTTTTCATCCACATGATTGATGGTGTTATGGGACTGAGTTGGACATACTGACACCCATCCTGCATCTCTGCCAAGTGTGACGAATTTCTCCAGAGGATCGCTGTCATTTAACCCCTGGTGGGAAGGCTTTAGTGACCCTTTATGATCTAAGGGTCCACTTGGTGAGGTGAGCGGCCATTTCATCTGTGGTGGGAGTTTTTTCTTTCACGTTGTCACCTGCATGCATATGCCTCCGTCATCACCTTAGAAAGACACCACTGGACTGTTTTGTGGACTATTTTATTTAATATATGTTTTCGTTTTGTTTCTTATTTTTATTTATATATTTTTGAGTGTATTCTAGCGCTGCACCTTTTTTCATTTGTGGTTCCAATTGCCTAGTGATTATGCCAGTTCCCTATTATGAGTGGCAGTGTTATTGCCCCCGATCTTTACTGGTGTGTGTGTGTGTGTGTGTGTGTGTGTGTGTGCGCGCGCTCTGAAATTTCTTATTTCTGTATTAAGCTGCCCCATGTGGCACTCTAAAATAATGCAGGATGTCTCCAGGATCGTGATCGACAGCGGAGTGTTGACTCTTCACTTTGCTGTTTATCCTTACTTAATATGTGGGCAGAGCACAGGAGAGATCCATTGAAAACTGCTCCACATGTGCATAACAATATATGAAACAAAACGCATAAAGGCAAGTATTTCACACATTTGCTTCACATGTTTACATTTGGAGAGGTTATAAATAGATCACCTGATCTCTGAAGCTCCACCCACATAATTAGATATTCAGCAAGGATAAACAGGCGCACTGAGTTAATCTGCACTGTCAACGATCCTGGAGCCACCCCACATGATGTCACTGTCACATGGGGTGGCCTTGACACTACAAAGTGTTTTCTCTTCCTTTTTTTTTTTTTTCATTTTCAATCACGTGACCGCTAAATATCCACCCACCTATAGCACATAGACTTACTGACAGTTAGAAAAGCATCACATGACACATCTTATAGTTCACAATTTATATTAACTTTTTGTTTTTAATTATATCTCTGTAAAGAAGAAATCAGTATACATTTTTTTTTTTATTTTTTTTAAACGATCCCACGCTGAGCTGTCAGCCACAGCTTCGCTGTGGAGGCGGGTGCAGAGGACACTTCAGACAACGGAAGCCCCATAGTAAGTCTATGGGTGACGTCACTCCCCATTAAATTCACAGCCGTTGTCGGCAGAGTTTCCGCCACTGGAGATCGGATCAGCTTTAAAAAAGATTATATATATATATATATATATATATATATATATATATATATATATATATATATATATATATACTGATTTTTCTGCTTTACAGGGCTGGATAGGTTAGTGTTAGACCCTGGATGTCTGTAGATGCAGGGATTTTAGTTTTAGGGTGGACTTTCACTTTAATTCTTCTTCTTCGCCTTCTTCGCCTTCTTCTTCTTCGCCTTCTTCGCCTTTGTACAATTTTCTTTAGGAATAAACATTTAATACATGTCAAAGGATTCATAAAGCACTATGAGTAAGCTAAAATAACCAAAGCAGAGCAAACTGCTTTGCAGCTCAGTTGTCTGATTGAAACTGCAGACTCGACACTCAGTAATGAGTGAATCACTGCAGTGATAACTCCTTGAGTTGTTTAAACAGGTTTCTTTCAACACAGTGAGGCTGCATTCATTGACACAGTAAAGCTGCATTGATGGGCACAGTGAGGCTGCATTCTTGGGCACTGATGAGGCTGCACTGATGGGTACTGATATGCTTTATGTTAATATTGTTAAAGTTGTTGTTATTATTATTTGGAACTTAATTCTGCATAAAACATTTAACAATGTCATTTTATGAGATAATTTATGAGGCTGTGTTTAGGGGCGGGGCAGGGGAGGGGTTGGGTGGGGCAACTGGTGGCAAGTAACTTTTAAGGCCTGGCTAGTGGCTCGGGACTTGAAATTTTGAGCCCTGTGTGTGTGTGTGTGTGTGTGTGTGTGTGTGTGTATATATAATATATAATATATATATATATATATATATATATATATATATATATATATATATATATATATATATAATATAAATGTATTTTTTTTTTTTTTCAAATGCCAAAAAGTCCTATTGCACCAAAAATACTGTAGCTGCTGGCTTTTAATAATGGAGCACGTTCCCGTCTAGGGATCCAGTGCTGTCCTCTCCCGATCTAGCTCGCCTGCCATCTTTTGGGTCCAGCCGCCGGCGTAAGCCATGACGCACTTTGTGAATGGTCACACCGACTAATGCCTGCACCCAGTTGAGGCGGTGTATATCTTGAACATCAGGGATTGCTCTGTGCATGTTAGGAACCCTTACTTGGTGCCCCTTATTTTGATGGCTGTGCTAGTCTCAGGCCTTAGGTGAATTCTGGAAGGTATGCAGAACATTCGTTCCATGGAAGAGATTTCTAATCCTACTAATGAACTGTTACCCGTTCAATGCCACGTGTGGTCATTAGGAACAGTAGTGAAGCTTTGCATTTGTCTTTTTATTTTGCAGCTGTTCAGCTTAGAGCTAAATATATCACAGCTATACATGGGACCTAATTGAATGGGTTTAGTTTATCTGTTGCTTTAAAGCTGAACTACATGGAAATGTAAAAAAGACACCCCGCGCTCCACAATAAGAAATGCAGCCAGATATCTTATAATAATAATATAGTCCCCATAAGTAATATGGGGAGCAGTGTATTTGAAGTGCCACTCGCATATCAGAGAGAGCACTTATAAATACGGAATGACAAGTGCCACCCAGAGGCAACTAGATCAACGAGAAACATCCCTAGATCAATCAGCCAATAATTCACAGTACCCCATTCTATAAGGAGGACAAAATGAAAATCGGCCTCCAAAGAAATTTTAAAAGACAATCATAACCATATCAATATAATACTCACTGGACAGAGGGTATCCCCAAAAGTCTGTATCGTATCATTAAATCAGACCCGTAGTCCTGTTGGCTCCTATATAGAGTATAAAATACATAAGATATATATTAAGTGGCAAATGGCAATATCCCTTGTTTAACCAGAACGGTCATTAGAATCACAAACCTAGTCAGATACCTTGATGGTATTATTTTTTTGCTTTTAAAGAAGGTTAAAGAGATTTTTGACCCCCAGATCTCAATAAAGAGGACCAGTCATGCTTATTCCTTGTAATAGGAATAAGGTATCAAAAAAATAAATTAAAGGGACAGTGTAAAAATAAAGTTAAATAAGAAGATAAAAATTGAAAGTGCCCAATCCCTCCGCGCATGCAGAAGCGATCGCATACGCATATCTAAACGGTGTTAAAACCAAACGTGAGGTATCTTCGCAATCATTAGAGCGAGAGCAGTAATTTTAGCGCAAGACCCCCCTCTGTGAAATCCTTTGAATCCGCTCTCCGCTGACATCGCTGCTATCAGTCGAGGCACCGCGCCATCCCGACTTCCCACATCTGGATCTGCCAGCTGCCTTGATTGATGGCAGTCTCTGCGAGATGCTGAGACGACATCTCCCCGCCCCTTCACAGCTCATCGCTCCAATGAGTGTGGAGGAGCAGAGAGGAGAGACGCTGAATTTTCCCCCCTGCTTTAGCAAATTGGATCATGCTCTGCTGGGGTTTTTTGTCTTCCTCTGGATCAACTGTGGGTATAGAATTGGGTATATGGGACTGTATGATATTATTATTTTTTTTTTTTGTGGGTTGAACTGGATGGACTTGTGTCTTTCTTCAACGTGACTAACTATGTAACTATGTGACTGATCCTCTTGGGGATCTGTGAAAACTGAGCCTTCGGCGGTGTTCGGTGGCTCGGTTCTCATTGCAGAGATGGTGGGGGACAGCTGCAGCATCGGTCTGGTGCTGCATCCACCTAGGTAAGTATGAATCAACCATAAAAAAAAAAAAAACATCCCATACTTCTTTTAAAGCCTCTCCTACGGAGATTTTTAAGTACCGTAGTTTGTCGCCATTCCACGAGCGTGCATGACATGTTTGGTATCTATTTACTTATTTATTTATTTTTTATTTATTTGCCTAACCTCTTTCACATTGCAAATAAAAATTGGGCTAACTTCAGTGTTTTTTGTTTTTTAATTTCAACAAAGTGTATTTTTTCCAAAATAATTGCGTTTGAAAGACCACTGCTCAAATACAGCATGATATAACATATTGCAACAACCTCCATTTACTCTCTAGGGTCTCTGCTAAAAAAATGTGTGTGTGTGTGTGTGTGTATATATATATATATATATATATATATATATATATATATATATATATATATATATATATATATATATATATATATATATATATATATAATTTGTAATATGTATTTTTACTTGTAAGCAACAAGTCTTAAAGTGGTTAATCTGCACATTGCCTTCACTGAGGGCCAAACACACTTTTCCACTTCAGTCCAGTGTGCATGTTATGTTCCTTACTGTGAGGCGCCAATCGTTTTGAATAGCACCCAAGGCAAGTTGACCTGGAATTTTAAATCTTCACAAAAACAAAAAACAACTAATGCCCCAGGAGCTTTTAGCCATAGTGTGCTAGTATGCACAACATATTGGCACATAGTGTCAGCGATCCCATCGGTCAGAGGTGCTTCCATCTTCTCCCGGTCTTCCTTCAGGGTCCAGACTCTTTGGCTACTTCATTGGCCATGACATCGCATCACCTTGGCACAGATCCGTGCCATAAATGTATGCTGAGCTGTGCATGTGCACAAATATTGACAGCCAGGGAGAAGCAATTAGGACAGAAAAGACCAATAGGATCTCTTCAGTCATACAAATTCTACTTTTGTTATAAATTATTTTTTATTTTTATTTTTTAGTAGCTTTGCAATTTAATTTCATTTTAACGCAGCTCCAGTGCACATTCATTGCAGCGCATGACAACACACGGTAAGGCAATACCGTGAGCTATGGTGTGCTGTGTTGCCTAAAACGATGCATGTCCATTATTTATTTCTTTTTTGGGGGATATTTTGGTCTGTTGCCAGCTCAGTTTCTTTGAATGGGCTGCCTCGAAGCAGAATTTAAATGACAAGGTAAAAGTCTGTGACCAGGAAAGCTTTTTATTGCAGATGTGACATGCAATGTCTTTTCTGTAGTAAAGTGCTTGCCTGCAATCCTCTGCAGAATGTACACTGAGCTGCGCATGTGCAGCTCAGTTTACATTCTGGTACACTACCATTGTCCTGGAATGACTGCATTCCCGGGCATGTATGAGAGTAATGTCACCCCATGCTGGCCAATCAGAATGACTGAAGACTGGTTCCCTGACAGTCACTGGGAGAAGATGCCAGCAAGTGGTCTCACAGGCGTCAGACCATTGAAACAAAGGTAAGTACTTGTGCCTTTTTAGTTCCACTTTAATAAAGTGGATGTAAACCTGATTCATTAAATTTGACCTGGGCACATATATCTGTAGTGTTTTCTTATCTCTCGCCAAAGCCCTAAGTCCGTGTCTTTCTGCTGCTCCGTTCTTCTGTTACCAGCATGATAACTTCGGACAAGTTCTCCTACAACCGAGATAAAACCAGCTTGAAATTTTGTGTCGGGGTGGGTGCGATAAATAGATTAGCAGAGAGCTGGTCTATTCACAGCACAGCTCTGCACCATTGCTCCCTTCCTCTGCCTATGTGGGAGGGGGGGTGGGGTGCCTTTCCTGCAATCTACTGTCACACAGTGTATGACAGACTCCACTCCCAGTGCTGAACAGGAAGAAAAAAAAACTCTAACATGATCTTCACTTTCTAAAGAATATAGCAAGCTGAAGAAAGTAGACAAACATGTAAAACTTATGTAGGGAGTTTTGTTTAATCTCTGTGTATCATGTGAGGCTGTTCACTACACTGGGTATTTGTGAGGGTTTAGACCCCTTTCACACTGCCACGACTTGAAAGTCACGTGATTTTTATGGCCGTGATTTCAGGGAATGCCTGTGTTAACTGGAGGTCGGTAGACCTCAACTCGCATCACGGTCGGTCCAAAGTAGTACAGGGACTACTTTGAAGTTGCACAGATATGAATGGTTATCATTGGGAATCGTGGGGTATGACTTGTCATGTGACTTGGATGTCCAAAGTTGCAGGAAAAGTCGCACAAGTGTGAAAGGGGCCTAACATCCACTTTACTGTAGTGCATGCTATTACATGTTGATACACAACACCAGGATGCCAGAGCCTGAATAGGCCCTCGGGTGTTGGGTCCCCATCAGAATAGTGATCCTGTGGCTGACCGCAACTTGCCACTAATGCCTCAACTCGCTAGTGAAAGCACTAACCTTGTCCTGTGGGCAAAATTGCTGCAGAATCTACCCATGAGGGTCAAGTGACAGAGTGATACCTCACCGGATTGGCCATTCAGGTAGTGACATCCTAGGAACAGGTGACAGTCCTCTTCGCTACAGGATCTCTCGTGTGACATAAGTGAGCACCAGCTGACTTCTATAGTAATTGCAATACTGTTGTGTATACAAAGTATTCAACTCCTGACTAGATGCAGTTAATTCCAGTTACAGATTTTTGCAAATGCAAGCTTAACTAAAGTTTGCCTGTAAAATGTAGGCTTTCCTTTTATTGACATTACATTGATTGGCGCTTACGTTCCCATTGATGAGATGTAATCAGAGCATTAAAGGGGTTGTAAACCTTTGTGTTTTTTCACCTTAATGCATCCTATGCATTAAAGCGGAGCTCCACCCTAAAGTGGAACTTTGGAACCCCCCCCCCCCCCGTGCCACAGTTGGCACCTTTCAAGGGGGAGGGGGGAGTCACACCCCTTCGCGTCACCAGTTGCTGTCTCCTGGGAAACGCAAAGGTCCCAGGGAACACAGGAGGGAACCCCTTGATCACTAGTAATGTTAACCCCTTCCCTGCCAGCGACAGTAATCAGCGCATTTTTATAGCACTGATTGTTGTATAATTGTCAATGGTCCCAAAAGTGTCCTATCTGTCCGTCGCAATGTCCAAATACCGCTAAAAATTGCAGATCACAGCCATTACTTAAAAAAATAATAATAATAAAAATGCCATAGATCTATCCCATAGTTTGTGGACGCTATAACTTTTGCGCAAACCAATCAATATGCGCTTTTTTTTTTCCTCTTACCAAAAATATGTAGAAGAATACATATTGGCCTAAACTGATGAAGTAATTTTGTTTTTTAAAAAACCTTTTGGGGATATTTATTATAGCAAAGTGTAAAAAATATAGTGCTCTGGTCAGGAAGGGGGAAAAATCTTCCAGGCCTGAAGTGGTTAACTTTTGTGATCACTTGTACAGTTGTCATCAATGGAAAAACTCTCACCTGATTTCTGGGTTTCTCTGGTCACTAATCTATGTGATTGAAAAGTAGATACTTTCAGTGCTAGTGACTCAGCAGCTGGAGCTGTAAATGTGACACACTCCTCAAACAACTGATAAAGCTGAACAGATCATGGTAATGAGTTCAGAAACACTGGGCTTTATTTCTTTCTTTCTCTGTTTATACTGCATAATTTGTTTTGTACATTGTGTTTGTTAAGGTCTGTGGGGTTCTGTGAACAAATAATAATACTCCTGGAGTTAGTGTGCTAAAGGAATAGACTGTTCACTGAGATCAGTAAATTAAATAAAGCTGTCACTTTATTCAGTCAATCCTTTGCTACCAAAACCATTTGCACACAATTGGGTATGTATAATGAACCCAGCCTTGCGATTATTAACTTTACAATGTAAACATACATTTAACCTATAAGGCTGGCCATAGACGGTTCCAATGTTGGCCGGTTCAGCAGGGCCCGAGATCCGAACCATGTATGGGCAGGCTGAATGTACCCCAAGTTAACTGATCAACTTGGGTACAACAACCAGCCTGTTGGACTTTACACGTGATTTATTGCCGCTAGCAGTAATCGCAGTGCTCTACGTGGGGATTGCTATTTCCCACCCTGCATCAACCCCCCCAGTCTGGAGAACACAATGGCTCTGTGGGAGGGATTCCCCTTTCAACATTGTCTGTGTTGATAGGGTAATCAAGCGATACTTTAATCCTTGCACACAATAAAAAAAGGTTATTAGATGTGTGTGTGTGTGTGTGTGTGTGTGTGTGTATGTACAGTGCCTTGCAAAAGTATTCACCCCCTTCGCTTTTTACCTATTTTGTTACATTACAGCCTTTAGTGCAATGTTTTTTTTTTACTCTGAATTATATGTGATGGATTCGAACACAATAGTCTAAGTCGGTGAAGTAAAATTAGAAAAATATACATATAACTATTTTTCAGAAATAAAAAAACTGATAATGTGCGTATATATTCACCCCCTTTGTTATGAAGCCCATAAAAAGCTCTGGTGCAACCAATTATCTTCAGGAGTCACATAATTAGTGAAATGATGTCCACCCGTGTGCAATCTAAGTGTCACATGATCTGTCATTACATATACACACCTTTTTTTTGAAAGGCCCCAGAGGCTGCAACACCTAAGCAAGGGGCACCACTAACCAAACACTGCCATGAAGACCAAGGAACTCTCCAAACAAGGGACAATGTTGTTGAGAAGTACAAGTCAGGGTTGGGTTCTAAAAAAAAAAAAAAAAAATATCCAAATCTTTTATGATTCCCGAGGAGCACCATCAAATCTATCATAACTGATGGAAAGAATATGGCACAACAGCAAACCTGCCAAGAGACGGCAGAACTCACAGACCGGGCAAGGAGGGCATTAATCAGAGAGGCAGCGCAGACAATAAGCCGTACGCTCCATAGAGTTGGGCTTTATGGCAAAGTGGCCAGAAGAAAGCCATTACTTTCAGCAAAAAACAAAATGCCACGTTTTGAGTTTGCGAAAAAGGCATGTGGGAGACTCCCAAAATGTATGGAGGAAGGTGCTCTGATCTGATGAGACAAAAATTTAACTTTTTGGCCATCAAAGAAAACGCTATGTCTGGCGCAAACCCAACACATCACATCACCCAAAGAACAACATCCTCACAGTGAAACATGGTGGTGGCAGCATCATGCTGTTGGGATGTTTTTCAGCAGTTGGGACTGGGAAACTGGTCAGAGTTGAGGGAAAGATGAATGATGCTAAATACAGGTATATTCTTGAGCAAAACCTGTACCGCTCTGTGTGTGATTTGAGGCTAGGACGGAGGTTCACCTTCCAGCAAGACAATGACCCCAAACACACTGCTAAAGCAACACTTGAGTGGTTTAAGGGGAAACATGTAAATGTGTTGGAATAGCCTAGTCAAAGGCCAGACCTCAATCCAATAGAAAATCTGTGGTCAGATTTAAATATTGCTGTTCACAAGCGCAAACCATCCAACTTTAAAGCGGAAGTAAACCCATCGATTTAACAGTCTAAAAAAAAAAGGCATGCCGTGAATGCTAACTGCACATTGGCTGTGCTCTCAACCAAACAGTCAAACCATCCTAAGGCTGGTGTCCTAACGGATCACATGTGCAGCACTGTGGCAGTTGAAGATTAAACAGAGGCAAAGATGGCAGCTTCCTTGGCTGAAAACGATAGGGGGGTTTACTTCCACTTTAAGGAGCTGGAGCAGTTTTGCAAGGAGGAATGGGCAACAATCCCAGTGGTAAGATATGGCAAGCTTGTACTGTAAAAAAAAAAAAAAAGATATGGCAAGCTCATAGACTTATCCAAAGCGACTTGAAGCTGTGATAGCAGCAAAAGGTGGCTCTACACAGGGCATGTATTGTAAATTAAATGATGCAAATCCTCAAACAATCCATGTTAATTCCAAGGGGGGTGAATACTTTTGCAAGGCACTGTGTGTGTGTGTGTGTGTGTGTGTGTGTGTGTGTATATATATATATATATATATATATATATATATATATATATATATATATATATATATATATATATATATATATATATATATTATTTAGTATCTTACAAAAGTGAGTACACCCCCTCACCTTTTTGTAAATATTTTATTGTATCTTTTCAAGTTAGACAACACTGAAGAAATTACACTTTGCTACAATATAAAGCAGGGAATGTACAGCTTGTATAATAGTGTAAATTTGCTGTCCCCTCAAAATAACTCAGCGCACAGCCATTAATGTCTAAACTGCTGGCAACAAAAGTGAGTACACCCCCTAAGTGAAAATGTCTCACGTTCTCATACTGGTCACTGGAAGTTCATCATGGCACCTCATGGCCAAGAACTCTCTGAGGATCTCAAAAAAAAAGAATTGTTGCTCCTACATAAAGATGGCCTAGGTTATAAAAAGATTGCCAGGACCCTGAAACTGAGCTGCAGCACAGTGGCCAAGACCATACAGCGGTTTAACAGGACGGGTTCCACTCAGAACGGGCCTCTCCATGGTCGACCAAAGAAGCTGAGTGCACGTGCTCAGCGTCATATTCAGAGGTTGTCTTTGAGAAATAGACATATGAGTGCTGCCAGCATTGCTGTAGAGCAGGGGTCTCAAACTGGCGGCCCTCCAGCTGTTGCGAAACTACAAGTCCCATGAGGCATTGCAAGGCTGACAGTTTTAAGCATGACTCCCACAAGTGCAGAGGCATGATGGGACTTGTAGTTTTGCAACAGCTGGAGGGCCGCCAGTTTGAGACCCCTGCTGTAGAGGTTAGAGGAGTGGGGGGGGTAAGCCTGTCATTGCTCATTCGCCGCACACACCATCAAATTGGTCTGCATGGCTGTTGTCCCAGAAGGAAGCCTCTTCTAAAGATGATGCACAAAGCCTGCAAAAGATTTGCTTAAGACAAGCAGACTAAAGCCCCATACACACGGTCGGACAATCCGCGGACCAGGTCCGTCGGACCATGTCCGTCATACTTTGTCCGATGTTGGTTTTGCGTACACACGGTCGGACAAAGTTGTCGGAAAATCCGATCATTCTGAACGTGGTGACGTTTGTTGCCTACGACGGGACTACGTAGAGGCTAGTAGCCAATAGCTTTGGTCTTGTAATGTGATCTGAGCATGCGTGGCACTTTGTCCGGTCGGACAACCGTACACACGATCGGATTTGGTGTGATCGGACCGTGTTGACGGCAAATCTTTCCAGCAGGAGATAAGACTTTGTCCGTCGGCCAAACCGAGGAACACTGTCCGATGGTGCATACACACGGTCTGATTTTTCAACAACCTTGTCCGATCGGACAGAATCCATGAAAAAGTCCGACCGTGTGTATGGGGCTTTAGGACGTGGATTACTGGAACCATGTTCTGTGGTCTGATGAGACCAAGATACATTTATTTGGTTCAGATGGTGTCAAGCGTGTGGCGGCAACCAGGTGAGGAGTACAAAGACAAGTGTGTCTTGCATACAGTCAAGCATGGTGGTGGGAGTGTCATGGTCTGGGGCTGTATGAGTGCTGCCGGTGTTCTGTCACGAATAGTCCGGCTATCATCAAGTGTCCGCTGTGTACTGCGCATTCAGAGCAGAAGGATTTTCGTAAAATCTCCGAAGATGAACGACGCCTGCGCCGTGAGTCGAGGTGTAAGCCCCACCATCCAAGTGGACATAGGGCTACACAAACTTAGAGGGCCCTTCGCGGGCTCGCTTCGCTCGCCGCGCTTCGGGCACGGCCTCGCTGCGCTCGGCTCTTTTTTTTTTTTTTTTTTATTCTAACTCTGTCCACTTGGATGGTGGGGCTTGAAAGTGGTCTCACGGCGAGGCGCCGTTCATCTTCGGCAGTTTTCGGAATGCGCAGTACACATCGGACACTTTCTGATGGGGAACAGAAAATGACAGTACACTGGCACTGGGGAGCTACAGTTCATTGAGGGAACCATGAATGCCAACATGAACTGTGACATACTGAAGCAGAGCATGATCCCCTCCCTTTTGGAGACTGGGCCGCAGGAGAATATTTCAACTTAACGACCCCAAACATACCTCCAAGATGACCACTGCCTTGCTAAAGAAGCTGAGGGTAAAGGTGATGGACTGGCCAAGCATGTCTCCAGACCTAAACCCTATTGAGCATCTGTGGGGCATCCTCAAATGGAAGGTGGAGGAGCACAAGGTCTCCAACATCCACCAGCTCTGTTATGTCGTCATGGAGGAGTGGAAGAGGACTCCAGTGGCAACCTGTGAAGCTCTAGTGAAATCCATGCCCAAGAGGGTTAAGACAGTGCTGGAAAATAAGGGTGGCCACACTAAATATTGACACTTGGGGTCCAATTTGGATATTTTCACTTGGGGGTGTACTCACTTTTATTGCCAGCGGTTTAGACATTAATGGCTGTGTGTTGAATTATTTTGAGGGGACAGCAAATTTACACTGTTAAAGAAGCTGTACACTCACTACTTTACATTGCAGCAAAGTGTCATTTCTTCAGTGTTGTCACATGAAAAGATATAATAAAATATTTACAAAACTGTGAGGGGTGTACTCTTGTGAGATACTGTGCGTGTGTGTGTGTGTGTTTATTGACAGCCAATCGAACAAAAGTCAGTTTGATTCTGGATGCTAAAAACTTTATATATATATATATATATATATATATATATATATATATATATATATATATATATATTCATTTTTAGCATCCAGAATCAAACTGACCTTTGTTCCCAGCATAGCTAGAGAACTGACCACAGTGTGCTCTCATGCCTAGTATGGTTAGTTTTTATTAGGAAAGCAGAGGGGCTGGCAGGAACACCAAGGATTTCACACAAGGGAAGCAATACAAAGAGAACATGATACTTTTTCATACAAGTACGTGGTACATGCACGTATCGGGAATTTGAAATGTTGGGTTTACATACTACTTTAACCACTTCAGTACCGGGCACTCTTCCCCCTTTCCTGCCCAGGATAATTTTCAGCTTCCAGTGCTGTCGCACTTTGACCATTGTGTGGTCATGCGACGCTATACCCATATGACATTTTAATAATTTTTTTTCGTGGAATCTCCACTGGGTTATTTTTATTTTATTTTTTTTATCCAATTTTGCAAATAATCTTTCTTCATAAGTTTAGGTCAAACTGTATTCTGCTGCATTTCTTTGCTGAAAATAACCCAAATCGGTGTTTATCATTTAGTTTGTAGGAAAGTTTCAGAGTCGGCAAACTATGGTGTGTGTGTGTGTGTGTGTGTGTATATATTATATTATATTATATTATATTATATTGTATATATATATAAAAAAAAAAAAAACTAAAACACGAGGCCCAAAAATGTCAAAACAGTACAAATATCCACCAAATACCCCCTTTTGAGAAAGCAGACAGTCCAAGGTATTTAGTAAGAGGCATGGTGAGATTTTTTTGAAGTTGTAGTTTCTTGTCACAATTTCTTTGCTAATTAAGAAATTCAAAATGTGTTTTTCCATTCCTTCTTTTTTTTTTTTTTTTTTTTTTTTTAATCCATACTGTCACCAGTGCAATACATCATCATCATATAACTAGTGTGGTGGTGATCAGAGACACTGCCTGGTGACAGTATGTTATTAAACATACCGTATTTTCCGGCGTATAAGACGACCTTTTACACTTAAAAAAACTGGCCAAAAAGCAGGGGTCGTCTTATACGCCGGGTCAGCCCCTCGGATGCCGGCTGGGTGTTCGGTAATACTGTATGTAGCTTCGGCTACATATAGTATATACCGCTGAGCCAATCCTGGTGAGCGATGTATTCAAATGAATACAGAGCCCGCTCGGATTGGAGTAACAACCTCTGCCAATCCGAGCAGGCTACTCTGTAGCCTGCTCGGATTGGCTTTGAGAGTCAGAGAGGCGCGGGCTGATGACGTCAAAGCCTCTGCCAATCTAAGCAGGCTTTGTATTCATTAATAGAATACATCGCTCGCCGTGATTGGCTCCAGCAAAAGCAGGAAGAAGGATATGGCGCCAGCTCCAGCTCCAGCAAGAAGGAAGAAATATGAAGCGTCGGAAGCCTCGGAAGGGGGGTCGTCTTATACGGTAAGTACAGGAAAAAAATGTTTAAAGAACTGTAAGTTTAGGGGGTCGTCTTATACGCCCCATCGCCTTATACACCGGCAAATACGGTATTTTTTATTTTCTACACATTATAGTTGCTTATACCAGTGAAGTACATTGTTATAAGCAACCATTTTTACTGAATTGTATTCATTTGATGTGTATTGTTGTGATTAGCTGTGGCCATTCAGCTAATCACATGGTACAGATGGGCTGTGATTGGTCACAGTGAGCACATGGTACAGACAGGGCCAATCACAGCTAACAACACATTGGCATGAATGGAAGCCATCCATTGTTTACAATTGTCATGGGATCTGCTGTGATTGGTCACAGCGTTCACATGGTACCAGCAGCAACCCGATACAGTGATCTGCAGCGCAGCCTGTTCCCGAAGTATGTCATGACGTCCAACCGGAAGAACAAATGTCGCACCCTGCCGTCATTTGTCTATAGGCCGGGTGGAAACGGGTATTGACTAAGTTGCTATATCAGTAGGCTAATAGTGGAAATTTAAAAATGCTCTGGTCCATAAGGAGCATACAGGTTTGAGAACTGGTTAAATACTGTAGAATCAATATTAGCCTTCGCTGGAAACACTTGAACTTAATTAGATCTGTGTCAACTTACTTTTGGCCATGTAGTTGGGTATGATGGTGACGTGTCCACTAAGTTTGGCCACATATTGTATGTAACCAAAAAATATTGATAAACAGTCATCCACTTCAGACTTCTTTTATATAGTAATACACAGGAAAGGTTGCAACATAGTTATTTCATCCCAAAAAAAAAGGGGGGGGCAACAGAGTGACAGTTTCAAGCAGCCTTGCTGTTTGTCAAAGTGTCAAGGCTGCTCACAACTGTCACTCTGTTACCTATTTCTTTTTGGATGAAATGGACTACTTAAAATTGCAAACAGAAAAATCACAAGGGACATAACAGGCCCCTTTCACACTTGTGCGACTTTTCCTGCGACTTGGGACTGCACAGTCGCATGACAAGTTGTACTCCATGAGTTCCAATGAGTACCATTCATATCTCTGCAACTTCAAAGTAGCCCCTGCACTACTTTGGTTCAACTTTGATGCGACTTGAGGTCCATAGACCTCAAGATTACACGGGCATTGCTTCAAGTCTCATCAAAATCGTGGCAAAAAATTGCGTGACTTTTAGGTCACACAAGTGTGAAAGGGGCCTTAGTAGGATGTGTCCCTTGTGCAATTTCCTTCTCCATTACAGCAAATGCAGCTGCCTGCATCCTAGCAACGGGGCTAATTACGCTGCAATGATGTATGTTTTTTTTTTTTTTTTAAAATGCATGCAATATACAGAACTTTTTACACAGCATCTTGCTGTCAACTTCTGTCAGCAAGATGCTGCGTGCTAGTTGTTGTATGGTCATGTGCTTGTACCCTAGGAAATCGGTCTTGTAGTGTCATCTTAGGAAAGTTGTATTTGTACAGCTATTGTAGATTTAAATGGTGTTCTGAGCTCTGCTATATAGGCTCCTTGTCCAAAATCTTGGATTTTAGGCTTCTGGAACATCTTCCACCTTCTGTACTCCTTTTTGTCATTGTGTGGTTTTCTGGAATTCCATAGTAATCTCTTTTCTATCCAGCTGAAAAATGACACTGGTGTTTTTAAAGTTTAAATAGCTTGATGCCGACTTTTTTATACCAGTATATTGCTTTGTGATGTAAGGTCCATCATATTAAAGCGGAGCTCCACCCGCACAAAAAATATTAAAAGTCAGCAGCTACAAATAGTGCAGTTGCTGACTTTTAATAAATGGACTCTTACCTGTTCCAGGTTCCAGCGATGTAGGCAAAATGTGACGAGAGACCGCTCGTCTCTCGCTGCCCAGCCGCCATCCTCTGTCAGGGAATCAGGAAGTGAAGACGCAACGTCTTCACTGCCCGGTTCCCTTCTGCGCATGCGCGAGTCGCACTGCGCGTCGCTATTGGTCCCCATTGTGTCCTGGGAACTGTGTGTTTCCCAAGACACAACGGGAACCCTTGGATATGGGCGGGCATCCTCGTATATGGGCGGGGCAGATACCTGTATTATACAGGTATCTTCACCCCCCTTCCCCCTGAAAGGTGCCAATTGTGGCACCGGAGGGGGGGAGGAATCCGATAAGCAGAAGTTCCACTTTAGGGCGGAACTCCGCTTTAAATACAAGTTTTTCTTGTAAGTTTTTAACATGAAACTCAAATTTTAGTCAAACCTGAACACTTTGTAAACCCCCCTAAACAAACGCTTTAGCAAAAGTCTGGAGCTACTTAATGAAAAGTTGAGTCTTGGCTCTGCCATCGCTGTGTTGTACTGACCAATAATGAAGGTGTAGAAAGGGAGAGAAGACAATTCCCACATTTCTATGCAAAGTTAAGATTCACAAAATAGAATTTAAAGTATAACTAAAGGCAAATCCTTTTTTTATTTTTTGTTTTTGTTTTGGATTGAGTGGAAAGAGATTAGAGCCCCTGTCAGTTTTTATTGCTGTCTGTGTCCCCGTTTAAAAAGATTTACTCTTTGTCCTTCCTTTTCCATTTTTCATTTCCATTTCCTTCCAAGATTCCATTTGTCCTGTTTTATCATCATCTTTGATAGTAAAGAAAATCGCATTTTGGGTTGTCCCCAGAAGTAATGGAGAAATCTTCCAATGGGGGTCACTAGTTCTGGGGTCCCCAAGAAACTTTCTTAATTTGCATAGATTTGCTCTCACTTCCTATTTGGCTATGGGACAGGAAGTGAAGGATAATCTCCCCAATGGGACACAGATGGCAAACCCCTCCTCTCCCCAAAAAATGGGGTTTATAACCCTCCCTTGCTCTATCCAAAATAGGGGGGGGGGGGGGGGAAGTGTTGCCTATAATAATTCTACTTTAAGCTTAAGAATAGTGTTGTAGTGCAACTACACTGAAAGCTCCCTTCACACCACACCAAGCACAGCAACACTTATCAGTATGAATCCCATTCTTTTCAGTACAGGCTGTTTACATCTGCTTAGCCGCTGAAAGCTTGAAAAGGTACATGACCTTTTATTTGGTGCTGTCGCATGTTTGTGCCCCATAAACCTTAATAAAGGGCAATAAACCTTTTTGTGTGCCTGAACAACTGCTTTTTTTATTTTATTTTTTCCCTCTCTACCCCTACCCATGCGCTTGCATACATGTGCAAAAAGACTTGTAAAACGCTTAAACTGCTTATGTGCACTTACTAGGTGTGAATAGAGGCTAAAGTATGTTTGCACCTTAATAAGAAAGTTGCACCTTTTTGCACCTCAGAGTTTAAATCCTTTTTGGTTTCTTATTTTAACTATTCACAGAACATCTTTATTTTACAAAAAAAATATTGGGGAAAGTCTCAAGACAAGTCACAAGAACAGAGATTCAAAAAAACTTGACTGACGTTCTTGCCCTCTATTTGCTGTTCCCATTGATGGCATTTCCTGGTTCACTGACCAAACATGATTCTTCCCCATCGTGGAAACAGCAACTGAAACTTGCTAAGCATGCCTCACCTTTCCTCACATGTTTAAAAAAAATAAAATAAAATGTAGGTTTGGACAGGAATTGCATTTTTTACAGCATCAGCATAAAAGAGCTTTCACAAAGCTTGTGCTTGCAAAGGGCTGGCTGCAGGTAATATGTGGTTCCTTGTTTTGCTGGCC
The DNA here is from genome assembly GCA_028564925.1 of Lithobates sylvaticus. NCBI lineage: Eukaryota > Metazoa > Chordata > Amphibia > Anura > Ranidae > Lithobates > Lithobates sylvaticus. The sequence continues at coordinate 91,695,856 of CM053038.1, forward strand.
AATAAAGCTTGATGCTGAAAACAAGTGAAAATGGAAGACTTAATTTATTATTTTGTAAAATATCTGCTATCCAAATAAGTAGAAGCGGCATCGATTTTTTATTTTTTTTTCTCTGTTTGATAGGTAATAATTCTGTATAATTTCGTATGTGCCCTACAGCTACTCATGTTTAATAAAAGAATAATTCTACCCAACATCAAATTTTGGTTCTCATTTTGGGCTCTTTCGCATGGGCAGTCTTCCGCCATCGGATCTGCCTGCTCAGTAGGGGATCTGTCCGCTGAGCAGGCGGATGGCAGGTTCTGCGGACACGGGCACACCCCGCTTTCCTCTTTCGACGGTCGGATGTAAATTGACCGCCTGTCCGATCCACCAGACAAATGGGGAACGGATTCCTCTTCTGTCTGTTTTAGTGGACAAGATTGGATTGCATGTTTGGCGTGTGTCAACAGACACATGTCGGTTTATATCCACGGCTTCTTAGAGGGCAATGGATGGTCCAATCGGGTCTGAAAGGCGGACCTGATCGGTCTGCCTGTGTGAAAGGGGCCTTAGGTGCTCAAATTGACTTTAAAACAAAGTGTGGTTATCATGGAAAAAAAATTATGTAAAGAATGGGAATAAAAAATAAGTTTTAGCACCCCAACAGTAAGTTTGTTCCAATCAACCATTATGGATTTGGCTGTACATCTTGTTCCACTATGGCACTATAAAACTACGGACATGTGGGGGGGGGGGGGGGGGGGGGGGGGGGGACTTTTTCATATACTCATGTACAGTTAATCAGGATACAATTTATTTTTTTTATTTTTTTCAAGATGGCAATAAACCCAAAGCCAAAAGTGTAATATATTGCACATTTGATAAATGTGGAGGCTTCATTCGTTTTTTGTTTTTTTTTTTAGGTTTTTTTTTTTTCTTTCCCCTGTGTTGTCATCTGGTGATCTGGCCATTAACAGCCCTCCTGTATTAGGGCGGCTCCGCTCTGGAGGAAGGAGCACATAGGCACCTTTAGACAGTAGCATTGTTATTCTGGGTTTGGAGAGTGTTAAATGTTCTAGCAGATTTAGATAAAATATACTAAACAAATTGAAGCCAAACTCCAGCTAACACTTTATAATCAGTTGCAGCAACAACTTTTTTTTTTTGGGATAAAGGTTATACAAGCTGATCATTGTAAATGGTTTGTTTCAGCCCTGTAACTGCTACATTTTCAGGAGAGCTTGTTCTGTTGAAAAACAGATGTACTGGCCACACCACCAGGTCAAATTAAGGGAAAGAAAGCCTAAAAAAGAAAGTAAATACAGTCGCCACATCTTATGCCACGTACACACGGCCGGACTTTGCATCGGGCAAAACTCAGTCGGCACTTCCGATGGAAGCATTTAAAACAGGCTCTATATCTAAGTCCGTCGGAAATGCAGACAGAAAAAGTCAGACTTTTTCTGCCGTAAAGTCCGACTGGGTGTACGCAGCATTAGAATTGTTAAGCTGCAATATAATGTTGGCTTTTGGGATTAATACCTATTTAAGGTCCTGCTTCACCTGTCATTGATCTCTACCCATACTGTGCTTTATAATGAATGTATAATATAAAGGCCACAACATAGTATTGGGCATTGAAGTGAATGGAAAAGAGTGCAGTTCAGTTGTGACTCCTAATTATCCTGTCTATATGACAGAGACATGGAACCTTTATGAATGGATGAACTGCCTCCTTTTAGTTGCTGTATTATGTTTATTGCTTGTCATGTCTATTCTGGGCTACTGCAAGAGAGAGAAGAAGCTTTCTGAATTTTATCTTGTGTGAACATTAACAACATGGCAGCTTTGTGGACAGTCGCCAGAGTACAAACACAAGCCCTAGTTGGCGCACTACTGGAAGATAGACGATCCACATTTTTCAGGTAAGAAAAAACATCATTTATTTGCATTTTTTTCCTATTTAAACAATATTTCAATTTATTTTAAAATACCTTAATTTTTGACCTCCATGCCTGTTGGCACCAAATTTTAAGTCGAAATTTATTTGTTTTTAAGGTTAGAACATGAGGTCAGTCAGTCTCTTCCTGCTCCTTTGCAGTAGCTCAGTGGACAGGACCCTGTGCTGCAGACTACTACTCCGTGATTATGTGTAAGTAATTAATGAGGAAATACTTGAATGTAAGCTACTATTCAAGGAGCTCAGGGATTAATTTTAAAATTTCTTGCTTTTCCTTTTACAGGAGATGAAGGGAGAGATGGACAGAGGCAGCCATTTTCCCTAACGGGCAGAGGTCTTAAGGATATGCATCAATGTGCACCATCCCCACACTGCTCTAAAGCCAAGACCTTTCCTCACTGCTTCCTAAAGCAAGAAAATATGACGTTTTGTCATTCTGAGTACATGGAAACATCTGTGGATGAGGACCGGCTTTCTTTATCGCGGGGCTCATATGTTGAGGAAGTCGGTCATGAAAATGTAGAGTATGCAACTAACAAGCCGCCAAATGCCCATATTACAGGAAGCAGGCCCTCCAGCTTTCCTCCAAATGTGGATGAATCCATTCAGGGGCAGATGACCATAGCTGAGGTGTCATCAAATTGCATATCTGAATCAGACCTTTACCTGGCTGAGCATGATTCTTCTTCAGACAGCCAAGCATCCAGCCAACGTGAACGACCTAAAGTGAGGAAAAAGAAGAAATATAGGCGGCGTTCTATGTTGGTATCTGAGTCAAAAAAACATATGAACTTTCAAACTACTCAGATGTTTGAGATATCTCCTAAGGAATGTGCAAGTGGGGCCCAGTGTACTTCCAGGGGACCATTTTCATGTGCTGACCAAAGATTACAAGATCTTTGTGAACTCCAGAGGAGCATGGCTACTGACCTGCGAGGTTTGCGTGGGGAGATGGCCAACATTGGTTTGATACTGGGAAAAATGCTGGAACTTCTTGAGAAATCTTCAGCTGCCAATACTGCGGTAACGGAGAATCTTCCACATGAAAGAAACTGAAAAGTGAGATCGTTTTGCAGGTGTCTCTAAAGTAGAAGTAATGAGTCCGGATCATTGACTGTTCTTTGCTGTTTCGTTTGTTATTATGTGCATTTTTCATTTTATTGTAAATAATAAAAAAACAAAAAAAAAACGGCTTTGTTTGCTTGTTGTTGTCTGCTGTATTTCATCACCATAAAATTGAACTTTGGTCAAAACCTTTTTTTTTTTTTTTTTTTTTAATTATCAGATGGGGTCAGGAAGGCTCAGATTCTTTGTTAGGTTTTTTTCTTGTATGTTCTCATTGACAGATATTCTTTCACATCCTGTCCTTTGACAAGATGAAGTTCAAGGAAATCTGCACAAATAACTACACAAGCACCAAAATAAAATAAAATAATAACAAAAGTTCCTGGTGTTGCAGTTTAGCAAAAGCCTACCAGTGATTTTATTTTATTTTTTAATTTTTTTATGCCCCATTTTAATGTTTTTCCTAATATTTTGAATATATGTTGTTTTGTTTACATTTTCTTTTTTTTTTTTGTTAAAGCGGAGTTCCACCCAAAAGTGCAACTTCCGCTTGTTCGTCTCCTCCCTCCCTCCCTCCGGTGCCACATTTGGCACCTTTTAGGGGGAGAGGGGAACAGGGACCTGTTTTTGACTGACAGGTCCAAATCCCCACTTCCAGGAGACGGGGCCGCAGAGCAGTCTCTCGGAAGTTCGGCCCCCTCCTCCTTCCTCCGACGCCGGGCCAATTAGTGCAGCGCGCTTCGCCGTAGGAAACTGGCTGTGAAGCTGAAAGGCTTCACTGCCGGGTTCTCTTACCAGCAATGGCAGTGACTGCACCCACCGCCATATAGCCTGCTATACACACCGTGATGACACAATGCCATGCTGACATTGCAGGCTCCCTGGACAGGTAAGTGCCCGAATATTAAAAGTCAGCAACTGCAGTATTTGTAGCTGCTGACTTTTATTTTTTTTGTAACAGATGTGCTTGATGGCAGGTGCTGCACTAGTGCTTGTACCTACCTTCCGGATCCCCAGAAGCTGTTTGAGTTTTGGGTGATGATCAGCCAGACATTAGTGGACTCAGGCCTAGTATTGGCTGCTCATACACACCTAGTTATGGAAGGTATTGCGCTTTACCGATACCTAGTAGTTCTGGGTTGATGGAGCTCTGATGGATGGGGCAGTGGGGTATTGCGTGGAAGGAAAGTAGGTGTAAGCGGCGGAAAGTTTTTGCTGTTTTGGCCACATCCCTCCCTTTAGGTTGTCCTACAGGCTTCATGTCAGCATGTCATTTTGATTTGCTCTGTAACTACATTATATTATATTGTGTACACTTTGCAAAGAATCCAGGTCTTCTTTTTTAAAGCAATCGACTGAACTTGCCAGAACCACCTCCTGGAGGGAGTCTATTCCACATTTTCAAAGCTCTTACTGTGAAGAAACCTTTCAGTTGTTGGAGATGAAATCCTTTAGCCGTAAAGAGTGCCCCCTTGTCCTCTGTGATGACCTCAAAGTGAATAACTCAACACCAAGTTCCCGACATGGACCACTTATGTATTTGTACATGTTAATCATACCCCCCCCCCCCCCATATTCTCCTTTTCTCAAAGGGATGCTGGGGTGGACCACCAGGTCTGGGATTGGCAGATCCATTGATCCATCACCCAATCGCCCCAGTCCCTAGCACAGCCCCCCCTTCCCCACAGATTGTCAGTGACACACACAGTGTTGACATTGTGCTTCCTGGCTTTTTTTCTGCACCCCCAGATCAGACGAGCTAGATCTGTGCTTCTTGAATCGCCAAACACCCAAACCAGCTTCAGTCTGGTGGCTGTGAAAATCTGGAAGGGGTGTTTTTAAGATTACCAGATTACAGACAAAGAGGATGTGTAAACACCAATCAGTACAGAAGTCCCATTAGCCCTGGATGGTGTGATGGGTCCATGATGCCCTGGACTCTCAAGAAGGGGGTTCAATGACACTGAGTGTAATTTGGCCTAATTTAGCCTAAAAGACGAGTGTTAAAAGCAGGACAGAGACAGGGGGCAGATAATGCCATAAAATCAGCTTTCTTGGTTTTGTTTTAAGCAGTGCTGAACTTATTCTTTTACTTTGTAGCTTAAAGAGGAATTGGACATTTTAAAGTAGGCAAAACTTTTTGTATAGAGTAGAATAGGGGAGGGGGGGTTATAACCCCTGTCAGATTTTTTTTCCACCATCTGTGTCTCATTATGTAGATTTCCCTTCACTTCCTGTCCCATAGCCAAACGGGAAGTGAGAGGAAATCCCTGTAAATCAAGGGATTTCCTTGGGGACCCCCAGGTCACCAGAACTAGTGTTCCCATTGGAAAATTTCCCCTCTATTACATTTCTGGGGACAACCCAAAATTTGGGTAATTTCTCTTACTTTCCATGATCATGGTAAACTGGACCAATAGAGAGGGAGAATCTCCTTAACGGGGGCACAGACGGCAATAAAAACTGTCAGGTGTTCTAATCCCTCTCCACTCTATCCAAATCTAAAAAAAAATATTTTTGCCTTTTAGTTACCGTATACTTTTAAGCACTTGATCTTGTAGCCCCAGCCTGTTCAGTCCACCTGTATTCCATCATGTCACCTGGATAGGTTTGCCTTTCCGTTTAACACTGGAACCAGTTAGTAGCTATCTCTTGAAAGGGTAAGCTGCTCTTTCATGTGAAGAAAGGAAGGTTTTCCATTGAAATGTTGAGCTTGCCTGTGTGTTTATGGTTTGGCAATAGACAGAGACAGCATAACCTTTTCCATTACCTTACTCCATATATTTGTGCACTGTTAGTGCTGCATGATGTTTGTTTAAAGGGGAAGGCCTTGGAAACACATTTTGTTATACATTTAAATTTTACACTGTGATTTTAAATATACTGATTTAGACAGCAATTTTCTATGTAAATGTTAGTGTGTTTTTTTTTTAATTTTTTTTTTTTTTGTTTTGTTTTTGGAACACAGTGTCAGTTGTACGTGCAATAGTTTAAATTCTTTAATGGTTTTTAATTTTTTTTTTTTTTTTGTTATACAAATCAAATTTATTCCTCCTAGTTGTACAGTTCATCACAGTAAATGTAGTGCATGGTGAACATGCTTGTGTCTATAATCTTACTGCTGTTTATTAATTTTTAATCATTACTGGTATTTGAAGTTTTCTGAATGTGGAACCCAGGGTAAAAATAGACTGAAGAGAAAATACACACAATGTCGGTGAATGGCTAGAAAAACGCTCTGTAGCAGGAGGTGATCAAATCTGCTCTTGAGTATCGTGCTGGACTGAGGCTTTCACTAATGGACAGTAGCTGCAGCAATGATGGCTGCAGGCACCTGCAAAGCCACCGAGCCCGGGTACCCTTACCACAGTATTGCCACAAATAAGCGTGTTATCTCCAAGCACAATACACAAATTAATTGCTATATATATATATATATATATATATATATATATATATATATATATATATATATATATATATATATTGGTTTGTCCCTAATCCCAAAATGATTTCAGCAGCAGGGTAAGTTTTGGTTCTAGGATGTTTAACCTTTTTAACCTGGATTGGATAGTGATTTAGTTGCAACAAAATGAGGCTGGGCCATTCTTTTATTTTATTTTTTAATAGTGCTGGGATTTCAGCTCAGTAGTTTAAACAGGTACCCTGCAAAATAAAGAACTAATGCCTATCCTGCCACCTGCACCACCAACAGGTAAGTATGCAGATCAACATCCAACACTTCAGGCCAGCAATGAAATTCCATTCAGAAGTATAATTTTTGAGATTTGCTTCATTGTGTATCTTTTTACATTTTATGCTGCAGGAAGGATTCCGATGAGAGTAGTGATCATTTAAAGTGGTTGGTTGTAAAGGCACAAGGTTTTTTGCCCTCATGCATTCTATGCTTGACGGTAAAATAAAAAACCTGCGTGCAGCAGCCCCCCCCCCCCCCCCACAATACTTAACTGAGCTCCCTCTCGATCCAGCGATGTCCACGAGAGACTCGTACTCCTCATTGGCTTTTGGCAGCAACGGCTGTCAGTCACAGCCAGCAGCGAGTCAATCAGGAGACGGAGGAGGCAGGGCCGAACTGCAGCTCCATGTGTGAGTGGACACTTAGTCGAGGGGGGTGGCGGGGCTCACCAAATTGTAGGGGTCAGCAAAATTGAGAAGTCCGCATGTAGTTGAGGGCTAAGCTCACCTTTTAGCTACATGTTACACCCCCATGACAGAAGGCTTCACATGATCGGCTGTGCGGGGCTCTGCCTGCAAAGCTGTGTCATTCATTCACAGGGATCAGAAAATCTTGTCTCCTACCGCAGTAGACAACTTGTAGTTCTCAATCGACTGAGTGCTGATCAGCCCCCCTATAGTCCATTGACTTTTTTCCTACACCTCAGTAACTTTCTGCTCGTAGAGGTATGAGCAGAGAGCTGTACAAAGTGTCTGTCTGCAGGAGCCTGACATTGCACCCATGATTCACTGATCACAGGCACTGCAATGCTTTGCAGGCTCAAGAGATTTCAAAAATAAAAATAGATGCACATTTTCTTACTTGCAAAAAAGGTGTGGGGTTTATTTTTTTTATTTATTTTTTTTTTTTTTTGCACAAAGGTAAAATTATCGTCTGAGAAAATCAAACAATTATCAGTTCTTTATTTCCACAAGTGACAGCAGGAATGCAAAAGGCAGCCAACACATTCTTTAAAAAAATTTTTTGGGGTTAAACTAGATAAACAGGAGGAGATAAGTCAGTGGTCATGCCGGTATTGGCGGCAAAGCAATATGCCATTTAAACTGTTACAATAACTGTTATTCTGCCTAAAACTAACAGAAATCACATTACACAAGCCTGGTTTTACACCACTTTTTGTTATTTACAATATTTAGTAGGAGTTTTCCGTTAGATTTCTCTATATGCTATGTTTACATGGCATTTATAAGGTAATGAACATTTATATGGTATTTGTACTTTTTGAAAATGCAAACCACTGATCTTGTTTGGGATATGTGTTTTTTTTTTTTTTTTTTTTTTTTTTTTTTTACATAATTCTTATGTTATGTAAAAAAAAAAATATATATATATATATATCTGTATGAAAAATGTATTCAAAACCTGTTATTTGAAAAAAAATCCTTGGCCTTTTCAAGAGAGACCCAAGGGAAAGAGTTTAACACAACTGAAAGTGTCTAAGTGCACCCTTCTAACTTTGCCCATAGCGGCCCTGGTGGAATAAAGACATTCAACCTCAGTGAAGCAAAACCAAAGTGCCAACTACTCGTAGACATTAAATTCTCTCCTGATCAGTTTATTTGAGACTGGATGAGGCCTACAAATTCTATAACAATTACTGCCTTTGCAGATATTAACCCCTTCATGCCTATGCACAATTTTGAAACTTTGTCATGTGTTAGTAAAGCCGTACATATCATCACAACTACATTGTGCATCCAGGTGGATTATCCCTTGTTTTTTTTAGGACCAATTGGGCTTTTATTTGGTTTTATCAAAGGATAACTGACCCAACTAGTAAAAAAAAAAAAAGTTACATTTTACTATTTATTTATTTTTTACACATAATTTTTTTTTTCTCTCTGCATGGAAGGAGAAGGATGCATTGTATCTTTCCTCTCAATTCACAAAGAGCGAGATACATAGGGACGGGCTTTGCAGTGACTGATCACTGTGGTAGCGGAGGCTACCACAGCAATCAGGTGACCCAGAATGAGGATTTCCGGGTCTTGATCATTAGTATGGGGCCTGGGACTCTTGGCGAGACCTCAGTCTCTTCAGACCCCATATTTGTGTTACATCGGTGGGAAGGGGTTAAAGACTGGCATGGAGGGGACGAACCCAAAGGGCAGACTGAGGTGCAGCAGTGCCCCAAAACGTCCTGTCCAGCTGACTGTTGATCCAGGAATGCAGGTACTCTTTCTCTCACACGCATTCTTGTTGGCCTATAGTTAGTGTTGCACTGATACTGGTATCTGTGCCGATACTAAGCCGCAGTACTTCTACTCGTGCAAATGCTCCGATACTAAAACCGATACCTTCAAATGTGCAGACTGTAAGACCGGGTTCACACATGTGTGGGCCGGTTTAAGTGCGATTTGTAAAAAGCGTCTGGTGCAGTGTCATTCAGGTGCAAATTTTTAAAGTGTGTTATACTTGAAATCGCACCTGAACTGGACTGAAAATCGTATTGCGGCTGCCCAGAACATTTGTGAACCGGCTCCATAGAATAATAGGTATCGCTGCATCCCTACCTATAACTTTTATGGACGGCATAACTGACCACTTGGAACATGCAAGAGGCAGCATAGTGCTGACGTTTTTGCTTATCGGAACCTGGTGCAGATTCTCCACTGCCTAAGCAGGAACACTTTAAGGGAGATGCTGCAGTTGCAGACATTAGGAGAAGGTCAGCCCATGTTGAAGTAAAATGCAGGGTACAGCAAAAACAGAGACAGTTGGGAGTACAGATCCAGAAATCAATATGGAGAATCTGTAGGGAAAAAGTGAAACCATATTAGGGCTTTTCAATACTAAAACTTTACTTAAACTGTATCTTCAAAACTTTTTTTTTTTTTTTTTATTCATTTTTTGTCACATTTAATATGAAAGCTTTGTAATCTTTGGGGTTTGGATTACTATCCAGCTGCTTGTTAAAATAATTAGTCAATATTTTTCTTTACAAAAACCAGAGCAAACAAAAAACACTTTCTTCAGCAAATTAAACAAAAACTGCCCATGACTGTGGTATACAGCAAATAGCACTACAGATCACCACCAGTATAATAGTCCCACAGCAGGGTTTAGGGTTCCTGTCTGCTACGGGGTCTACTAAAGTACCCCTCCTTAGCCAGATATGACAGTCCTCTTATAATTGTATTCTCTTCCACTCAACACCTCACAAGCCTATGCTGACAGCTTCTTGCCATTTTCAACCCTTTTGCATGTTCCACCCATGTTTAGGGTGGAAGATGTAACGTTAATACTCCTGCAGCCTCTGCCCGCTCTGCTGCCTCTAGTGGCTGTGAACCAGGGATCTTCTCCCGCTGCTCGCTGTCACTATTTAAAAAAAAAAACAACACAGCAGTGTGGGGCTCCTCCCACCAGGCTGCTTTGTGAATGAAAACTACAAGTACCTACAGCCTTTGCGGCTGTCTGCTTGTAGTTCTCAATTAACTACCATGGTGCTGTTGTCTCCTCCTGTCAGTGTGCATCTTCCTGCCTGTACCTGGTACGAGCAGACAGATAAACTGAGAAGTCTGCAGGGGTCCTACATGCTTTACAGGCTCCAAATAAAATAAAAAATTAAAAAAAACATATTTTTTTTTTACTTGCAAAAAGATGTGCATTTATTTATTTTTTAGAAAGGTGAGCTTATTCTTTAATAATCCTTGGAAAGCTGCAAACCAGCTTTCCCTTTCTAATAAACTAAAGAATCCGCGCTTAGGAACAAAGAGAACTGCAGCCTCCCAGTAGAATATTACACACAAGTTGTAATAAAGGAGTGAATTAAAATGAGGGATGGTGGCGCTGTTCAATAAGGGTAAAAAAGATATGCTAAAAATTCATATATGCTGTATCATAAAGGAAATGCAGGAGTTCAGATTGAAAGAACGAAAAATATTAAATAATAATGAAAAATGTGTATAAAATTGTGTATATATTAAAATGGATGATGATCTCCACCCTCTAGGTGGGTTATTCCAAAGGTGTATGAAGAATAATTTATGTGCAAAAGAGCTGACACATATATGTGAATATATTGATGTAAAGTGAAAATATAGGAATAAAATAAAGTGACTCCGTGACATACAACTAATTAATATGTAAACTAATTAGATCTGTATCAAAATATACCATAAAAAATATATGTATATGTATAAAAATATGTAATTAGATCTGTATCAAAATATACCATAAAAAATATATGTATATGTATAAAAATATGTAGAGAAGAAAAAACCAAGTGAACCGTGGTTAAATAAAGTGACTCCGTGACATACTATTAATTGATATATAAACTAATTCAGTCTGTATCAAAAACATTCCATAAAAATATAGGTGTAAAAAAAAAAAAAAAAAAAAAATAAAAAAAAAAAAATAAATTTTTTATATATATATATAAAAAATGTAGAGATAAAAGAATCCAAGTGAACCGTGGTGGTAAACAGTATAAGTGCTCAAGTCTAGTTGTGCTCCAACCGATGTGTAATATAAAGTCCTTAAAGCGTGTCCAAATAAGATAAAAACAAGTGTCCAGACAATGATGAAAAAAATATATATATATAAAAATATAAAAATATAAAAAATGTGAATCAAAATTAATAACGTCTTGTTTAAAACTCAAAGAGTTCCTGTAGAAAATGAATCCAGTAGCACATACGGATAGCCGGTGTATTTATTCAGTGCTCCCCTCCTTCCATAGAGTGACCCCTATTAAGCAAACACTCACCAGAGTGCCTAACCCCTGCAGGGGTAATAGGCATGTAACAATCTTCAGCAGGTAGTATGGAAATCCTCCTCTGTAAGGTAAATGATGGAAGAAATCCTCTCCAGTGGATGTATTCAACTTGTTCCAATACTGGGGCTGTGGGATGCACCTCCGTGCAGACCGTATGTGAAAGAAAGGAATGAAACTAATAGCGTAACTCTGCAACAGAGTTACGCTATTAGTTTCATTCCTTTCTTTCACATACGGTCTGCACGGAGGTGCATCCCACAGCCCCAGTATTGGAACAAGTTGAATACATCCACTGGAGAGGATTTCTTCCATCATTTACCTTACAGAGGAGGATTTCCATACTACCTGCTGAAGATTGTTACATGCCTATTACCCCTGCAGGGGTTAGGCACTCTGGTGAGTGTTTGCTTAATAGGGGTCACTCTATGGAAGGAGGGGAGCACTGAATAAATACACCGGCTATCCGTATGTGCTACTGGATTCATTTTCTACAGGAACTCTTTGAGTTTTAAACAAGACGTTATTAATTTTGATTCACATTTTTTATATTTTTATATTTTTATATATATATAGTTTTTATATATATATATTTTTTTCATCATTGTCTGGACACTTGTTTTTATCTTATTTGGACACGCTTTAAGGACTTTATATTACACATCGGTTGGAGCACAACTAGACTTGAGCACTTATACTGTTTACCACCACGGTTCACTTGGATTCTTTTATCTCTACATTTTTTATATATATATATAATAATTTTATTTTTTTTTTTTTTTTTACACCTATATTTTTATGGAATGTTTTTGATACAGACTGAATTAGTTTATATATCAATTAATAGTATGTCACGGAGTCACTTTATTTAACCACGGTTCACTTGGTTTTTTCTTCTCTACATATTTTTATACATATACATATATTTTTTATGGTATATTTTGATACAGATCTAATTACATATTTTTATACATATACATATATTTTTTATGGTATATTTTGATACAGATCTAATTAGTTTACATATTAATTAGTTGTATGTCACGGAGTCACTTTATTTTATTCCTATATTTTCACTTTACATCAATATATTCACATATATGTGTCAGCTCTTTTGCACATAAATTATTCTTCATACACCTTTGGAATAACCCACCTAGAGGGTGGAGATCATCATCCATTTTAATATATACACAATTTTATACACATTTTTCATTATTATTTAATATTTTTCGTTCTTTCAATCTGAACTCCTGCATTTCCTTTATGATACAGCATATATGAATTTTTAGCATATCAGCTTTCCCTTTCTATCGTATCACTCTGGAACCCCTCACCCTGCATGAGCGAGAATCCCTGAGTACTCCAACTGAGCTTCATTTCATCCCCCTTAAAGGGACTATAACCAAAATAATGGGCACACTCATCTGCCTTCCAGTACCTAGCCCTGGCATCCTGTACAACCTGTTTTATAAATATTATTTCCAGCCTGCAGGCAGATCCCAGGTACACGGCCATACCAATCTACACCCATGGGAAGGGCTGTCTTCAAAGCGTTTCACATGTTTCTTGTTGTAATAATTGTAGAGCTTTTTTAGATTAGTCACTAGAGGGAGCCCTTAGGGGTTCCATGCAATTACTGTTTGTCAACGGCTGTTAAGGTACCTGCTGCACAAAGTATTGTTTTCTATGAGTGAGATATCAATATCAACACCGTTGTAAGCTAAACTGACAAGCGGACACGTAATACTAGTTCTGGACCTCTCGGCTGTTTTGGTGTCTGGGTTACCAAGAAACCATAGAAGAATCAGCTGTATTACCTTTCTACTCCGGCTTTTCTTATTTACTGGAGGGCTAATGTACAGGTGCATTGCAGTGCAATTATTAATTGTGCTTTAACCAGAGGTCAATGTCCACCAGTCTAGTTTGCAATGCCTACTGTACATTTGGGTTTACATGGACAAAAGCGGATATACAAGCCGGCTTAGGCAGTAAAGCAGTGCGGAGGACAGACTAGATGTAGAAAGTACAGTAACCCACAGGGACCAATCTGATTTCCACCTAATAAAGTTAGACTAGTGAAAGATAAAGGTGACCCCTGTGATAATAAAACATGACTATTACCATTGCTAAATTCTTCTGCAAATACTAGATGCTGTGCTGTCACGCTGATTATTTGGCCTCAGTGCTTTGAGTTGATCCACTATAAGTATGCAAAAAAGTACGTTTGACTTTCTAGGCATCCATATTTTTTTGTGACAGTTAATTTACATTAGTTCTAAAGTCAGCATCTTTGTTTAACCACTTCAATACTGCCCATTTTCACCCCCTTCCTGCCCAGGCCAATTTTCAGTTTTCAGCGCAATGTAACATTTTGAATCACAATTGCGCAGCCATGCAACACTGTACACAAATTTTTATCATCTTTTTTTTCTTTCCCACAAATAGAGCTTCCATTTGGTGGTATTTCATCATCTCTGCGTTTTTTTTATTTTTTGCGCTATAAACAAAAGAAGAGCAACAAGTTGAAAAAAAAAAACTAAATTTTTTTTTTTTGCTATAATAAATATCCCAATTAAAAATAAATAAAACATTTTTTTCCTCAGTTTAGGCTGATATGTATTCTTCTACATATTTTTGGTAAAAAAAAAAACGCAAGAAGTGTATAATGATTGGTTTGCACAAAAGGTATAGCGCCTACAAAATAGGGGATAGATTTATGGCATTTTTATTATTGTTCTTTTTTTTGACGTAATGACGGTGATCTGCGATTTAATTTTATTTTTTTTATCATGACTGTGACATTGCGACAGACATATCTGACACCTTTTGGGACCACTGACAGTTATACAGCGATCAGTGCTATAAATATGCATTGATTACTGTATAAATGTCACTGGCAGGGAAGGAGTTGACTCTAGGGGGCGATCAAGGGGTTAAATGTGTTACCTAGAGAGTTATTCTAACTGTAGGGGGAGGGGATTGACTAGGGGAGGAGACTGATTGGTGTTCATACTTGGTATGAACACACAATCTGTCTCCTCTCCCCTGACAGGACGTGGATCTGTGTGTTTACACACACACAGATCCACGGTCCTGCTCTGTAACGAGTGATCGTGAGTGCCCGGTGGACATCGCGGTCGCCGGGCACATGCATCAGCCCCTCGGTGACGCGGTGGGCGCGCGCATGTCTCCGATACCGCCGGGAAGCCGAGGACGTCATACGCCGCCGCCCAGGATGGGAGATCCCATCTGCGGACATCATATGACAATATGCTGGTAGGGAAGTGGTTAAAATGCCAGGTTTTTATATATTTTTTTTATTTTTTTAATACCATCTTTGTGCTGTAAGTTTTTTTTTTTTTTTTTTTTTGTTTCCATCAGAAAGTGGGAGGAAAAGTTTTATGCATAGGCAGAGATTTACTAAAATTGGAGCGTGCAAAATCTGGTGCAGCTCTGCATAGAAACCAGTCTGCTCCCCTTTTTTTTTTTTTTGTCAAAGCTTAAAGTGATTTTAAAGGTTCCTATTATTATTATTATTATTATTATTATTATTATTATTATTATTATAAAATATATATATAAAACATGTTCTACTTACCTGCTCTGTGAAATGGTTTTGAACAGAGCAGCCCTGATCCTCCTCTTCTCAGGTCCCCTGTCGGTGCTCCAAGCCCCTCCCTTGGTTGCGGGGTAAGCTGCTTATTCTGGGGGCACTTGTGCTTGCTCGCTCCCGAGCTGTGTCTGTGAGACAAAGTGCAGCTCGGCCCTGCCCCCCTCCCTCATCTCTGGCTGTGATGAACAGCCGATAAGAGCAGAAGATCCTGGGAGCCGCACAGCAGAAAAAGGCCTGCTGTGCGTAGACAAGTTGCAGTCTCAGCCTGGACCTCGCCAAGCCACGCCCCAACTCGTTTCACTTCACCCACTGAAGTTTTGCTCATGGGGATGGGTTTGCTGTGATTTACAGCAGCCAGAACCAATGGTTTCCGCTGCTGTGTCTCAGCCAATGACGAGGCAGAGATTCAGGAGAGCTTCTGCTTTTGTGCACATCTTGGGATTGATTCAGGTGAGGCTGAGGGGGCCCTGAAGGTTTTTTTTTTTTATATGCATTGAATGCATGAAGGCAAAAAACCTTCAGGCTTTAGGACCTACTTTAATTGAACAAGCTGAAGTTAGAAACTGGCTACCATGCACAGTTGCATCAGATTCTGAGTGCACCAGTTTTTGTAACCCCCCCCCCCCCCCCCCCCCCCCGCCCCCCCCCCCCCCCCACCCCCCCCCCCCCCCCCCCAAAATGTCCTCTTAAACAAGTGTCTCCATTGGAAGATTTTACTCTTCTTGTTCAGGTGACATCTCAGACTATTGGATTGTCACTTTTAATTCCTGGGACAGTTGTCACCAGTACAGGCAGAGAGCGAATCTTCCTAACGGGCAATAAAAACCTGACAGGGGTTCTAACTCCTCTTCACCAAACCCAAATCTTTACTTCTACTTTAATACAGCTGGATTCTCCTTTGGGCTCCTTTTGTTCTCGGCAGAGATTTGTCTTGTTTTGCAGTGTATTTTTACATTGTGTGTATTCCTCTGATTATGTTTTTTTTCTTGTTTGCAGGGAATCTCGCCATTGCTCCTGGTACTTCAAATGGAGGGACGTTTACAAGTGACACCATCTCAAACAGCGATCAAGGGAAAGTGTTCCTCAGCTCCCTGCCGCCCAGCACAGTCGTGTATACCGTTCCGCATTCTATAAAACAGGATGGTCTGGAACGCAGCCTTGTCTTCTCTCAGTTAATGCCTGTTAATCAAAACACAGCACACGTAAACATTAGCATGCCTTCAGAGGATACCTTGCAGTCCGTTGCTGCCTCCTTAGTAAACGGAACTCACTCCCCAAATTTCACCCTTTCTCCTTCTAACTTGATTACCGCAGCCGGGCAGCTTGCTTCTGTTACAGGGAACCAAGCGGCAGCTATCAACCAACCCATTTCTGCACCCGTCTCCGTCACCACAGCCAGTGTCACTCCCACTAGTAATGCAAACTTTGCATCTCTTCCAAACTGTCACTACATCACTACTCAAGACATGTTGTCTATTTCTACACCACAGGCAGGCCTGGGGGAACCCATCACCACAAGCAGCAATAATAACACCAGCCACTTGGCTCATCAGGTCCATCATGATTTCAACAACCAGCACAATCTGGTTCTTCAGCGTTTACCCGAGTCAAAGGAGAATTACCTATCAATTGCCCAGAACACCACTATTAGTGGCAGCGTCATGCTGTTGGATGCAAAATCCCAGTATGTCCTAAGTAGTATGGTCAACTCTGGCTGTGAGGAACTTGAAGGTGACAAAAAGGAGTTGGTCAAGCTTCAGAATGTTCAAATGGATGAAGATATGCAAGACATGTAAGCAAAATAACGTTTCTAAAAGTCAATGGATTCTGATGACCCTTTTTACAGTTTCATCAATAGTTGACTAAAGTAGGATCTTTTTGGAAAATCGCCCCTTTGTTTTTCTCATTTTGATCTTCTACCCTCCAAAAGCCAGTTAAATCCTTTTTGTTTAACTTGGGTATTTAAAGGAAACGCCACTTTGGTGTACGAAACAAAAAATAAAGATTTTTTTGGTACTTTATTACTTTTTGGGCTATGCTGGAAATGTATATAAAATTATCAAATGAGGGATAAAACAATGGCATCCTCCCCTTCCCTCCAAGGCCACACTCTTGACACTTTTTTTTTCCTTTCAAACTTTATTAGACAAATTGAAATGTTACATTTGAGCAGTGACTTTGCAGTGAGCTTCTGCTAATGCAAGAATGTTATTAATCTTTGCCAACTATGATGTCCGACTAAAACGGTAGAATTTCGTGTCATTTACTTACGGTATTGTATACAGACCTCCTTCTTTGTAGTAGCAATTGCAGCAGTTGTACAACTCTTATATTTAATTTACTTGTAGCAAAAGCTGAAAATATGCAAGACTTTATTTTTTGGAAAACACTAAAAGTGAATGTTGCAAAGCCTTAGAATAGCAAATCGTAACTTTTTTTTTTTTTTCTTTTCATAGTTTGGGCTTGTTCTCTGCTGCTGCAATTATTATTATTTTTTTTATCTAAATCTAGCTATTTAAAAAAAAATCCTGTGCCTTCTGGCCTGTGGGCCATTTATTTAGCAACCAAGCACATACTAAAAGAGTGGAGCGGACATATGTGTGTTGTTTGTCCGGTTATATTTGAGATACGTTTTTTTTTTTACCGTTCCTTTAACTGACAGTGAAGCCCCAACACATAGATTTTTATTGGATTATTCGACCCACTTGTTAGATTAGATCAAAGGTCTCCAAACCTTTTAAAGAAAGGGCCGGTATACTGTCCTTCAGACTTCAGGGTTGCCGAACTGTGGGTGTAGCAATTGCTTCAGGCCTTGTGGTCAGTGGGAATTCCCCATTGTTTATGTCAGCGGGGGGGGGGGGGGGGGGGGGGGGGGAATAGTGCACAATCATTGGTGTCATTGGGAGGAATCAGGCCCCACTGTTATTATCAATGGGAGGAATTATGCCCTAATGTATCAGTGGGAGGAATAGTGTCTTGTATCAGTTTGAGGTATAGTGCCCCAAGGGCCGATAAAGACAAGCAAAGCACCACGTTTGGCCGGTGGGCCTATGTTTGGAGACCACTGGGTTAGATGGTCATAAAATAAAATAGTTATGACTTCACTGGGTGACAATTATCATGTATATTTGTGACTTTTTTTGCCGACCATATATCCTTTGTTAGAGAAGCCATCACTTGAGTTGGCTTCCAGGAATAAGGTCCAGGCTTCCAGTGGTATGCCCAGCACATGGACAGGAGACCTGCAGACAGTTTTGATGTTTTGTTGTTGGATTGTGGCATCACATCTGGCTGCCATTTTTGATTTGCAGCCAGTTTTACCAACAGTTGCCTATTGGAGGGCCTTCTATAAAGTTAAATGGAGTTCTCTGGGTGTGCTCTTTTTCATATGCATAGGTACATTGCATTGAGCCAGAAATTTGTGCAACTTAATATTTGTCAAGGTTGATCTTAAATCTTTGTGGGAAAATCAAAAAGCTCTGCCTGTGATGCCTTAAAGCCGGACACTTGTGACTGTGCTCTTCACGTCAGCTTTTCAAAGCGGGGAGTGTAGGTGGGTCCATTTCAGGGACCGTTGTGTTCTGTGATCGATGCCAGTAGTATGATGCATATGATACATATGATACATGAACATTATTGCGCAATACATTACTGACAAGTCACTAGTTTGTTCTTGCGTTAATTTGACATGCATCTACTATCACTAACTGGTAGTAATGGAGAACACTAGTTTTTGTGCCCTATCCATGAGGATTATTAAAACAGTAGATGAGTTTCAGGCTTCTGATGCCGGTTCATGATCTATTCACAGTGCAATTGGCACTTTATTGCAGCAAGAACATTTGAATTGGGTACCCATCAGACTGTGCATGTAGCTGCTGTTGTTCATGGAGCATTAGAATATTATCTGAATGGACATTGCTGTATTTCTGTGTAGTGGAGACACCCATACAGCCGTGGTCAAAGGTTTTGAAAAGAACACGTAGATTCATTTTCACAAAGACTGCTGCTTCAGTGGTTTTAGATCTTTTTGTCAGATGTTACTATGGTATACTGAAGTATAATTACAAGTATTTCATAAATGTCAAAGGCTTTTATTGACAATTGCATTAAGTTTTTATGCAAAGAGTCGATATTTGCAGTGTTGACCCTTCTTGGCCTCTTGTAAGGTGTGGGGAGTTTCCTAGCCATGGACCCAAAATTTAGATGTTTTCTTCCCCAAGCCACTTGGTTATCACCTTTTGCCTTATGGCAAGGTGCTTTATCATGCTGGAAAAGGCATTGTTCCTCACCAAACTGTTCATGGATGGTTGGGAGAAGTTGCTCTCAGAGGATGTTTTTATACCATTCTTTATTCATGGCTGTGTTCTTAGGCAAAATTGTGAGTGAGCCCACTCCCTTGGCTGAGAAGCAACCCCACACATGAATGGTCTCAGGATGCTTTACTGTTGGAATGGCACAGGATTGATGTGCAAATCGCCTGCGATGTCTGTGTGATGCGACTTTAGCCATACAGACTGTATGGCTGAATTCGCACCGCATTCGGACCAAAGTCGTGCAGGACCCTTTTTTTGTTCCGTACCAGAATCCGATCACATGGGTGTTCACACCCATGCGATCCGATTCCTGTCCGAATTGACAGTTCGCACTGCGAAAGGCGAATCGACCTGGGGGTGTCATTGACTTTGTGTTGACACCCGCAGCGGTTCGAATAGGGCAGTGTGAACTGCCTGCGAGTTGTATGTGATGGATTTGCACTGGTTCTCGCATCGCAGCAGTGTGAACTGAGCCTTACCCTGGGTTCACACTAGTGCGATGCGGGAACCAGCACGATTCCATCGCTGATTCCCACATGGCTCCTCTACTGCAGGCAGTTCACACTACCTTGTGCGAACCGCTGTGGGTGTCATTAACAATTAACAAAGTTAATGACACCCCCAGTTTAGTTCGCAGATCGCAGTGCAAACTGTGAACTCGCACAGAAATCGAATCGCATAGGTGAGAACACCCATGTGATCCGATTCTAGTGTGGGAAAAAACAAGTCCCTGCACTATTTTCTGTGCGAATCCAATGCGAGTTCAGCCATACAACTGTATGGCTGAACTCGCATTGCACAGAGATCGCATGTGATCGGCACCTGCAGTGTGGGTGCGAATCACATGCGATCTCTGAGATAGTGTGAACCCAGACTCAATGAAAGAATCACTGACATGTCAGCTGGTCCTTTTGTGGCAGGGCTGAAATGCAGTGGAAATGTTTTTTGGTATTAAGTTAATTTTCATGGAAAATAGGGACTTTGCAATTAATTGCAATTCATCTGATCACTCTTCACAACATTCTGGAGTATATGCAATTTGCCATCATAAAAACTGAGGCAGCAGACTTTGTGAAAATTTTATTTTTTGAGTCATTCTCAAAACTTTTTGCACTGGCTGTACAGTGCACAATGGAAGGACTTGGAAGGTGTTGGTTTCATAGGAATGTCCACAGTACCAGGCTTATTGGAACTCTAAGATACTCAATGTTAACGCATGCGTTTAACCACATGTCCAATGGTATAGGAAGTATCATTTGCTCCATACACGGGGTGTTATGTCTGCTTTGGATTGGTGGAATTGGAGTGCAATGGGTTAAATATTTTTGCACATCATCATTGCATTGGTAAGCCTGTAGGATTGAAACTTCCATAAAGGGAAACTATAACTGGTATTGAGAATGCACACCGTACCTTTCTACAATTGGCGTTATTTGAAAACGGAAAGCAAATTTATATGACATTTTACGTAATGCTTGCTTTTCTAGATTTGCATGCCTTAATGTCAGCCATATTATTAGCAAACCTGTTTAAAGCAAAGCGCTAAACACCGTTCATAAGCACAGGATCTAAACTTTATGATATATACATGTCCTACCCTAATTTACTATGACCTCACAGTATTGGCACTCACCCATCTGATGGGTGCTGAAGTTCTGCTTTTTTTAATCGACTCTCCTCCCTGTCAGTGAAGGATCAGCAAGCACATTAGCGAGGTTACCCCCTCCTTTGCTGTAAACCAATTCAGTGTTGAGTTGACATGCACTGTTCAAAGCCATAGAGCCCTGATTGGCTGAGAGCGCTGCTCCTCCTTTTCCCAGTCGGAGTGCTGCCGTGATAGTGAGTGCAAGAAGCTCACAAGACCGATTTCTTGTAAAAATGTCAGTCATATGTAAAATACATTCAGTGACTTTAATCACTGAGTTAGATGATGTTTCTGAGTATTTCCCTGGGTTTCAAGTTTTATGGCTGCTGAGATGGGCTATAGAGTCTGTCGGGTCAGACATGGCATATATATATATATATATATATATATATATATATATATATATATATATATATATATATATATATATATATATATATATATATATTTTGCAGCATACAGAAACCATGTTTTTATATTGTTAGGGTCGTTAGTATTTTTTTACTAAAATATTATATTCATATGTACTAAAGTAAATATAGTTTCCCTTTAAAGTGAGTATGGTAATGTTACCCACTGCAATGGTGAAGCCCGAATCCATGCATTGTAATTGTGCCTCAAAACCTGACCACTCCTTTCTATCATGTTCCTAGGCCAATGCTAGGTCAGTGATCTCTTTTCTTGCCTGGAATCCTGACCATCATTGGGATTCCATTGTGATTCTTGGAATCCTGACCATCATTGGGATTCCATTGTGATTCTTGGAATCCTGACCATCATAGGGATTCCATTTTGGTACTTGGAATCCTGACGATCATAGGGATTCTGCTCTGATACTTGTTGCAGTGACTCTGGCAAATGTGGCACTGGCAGGTGTGTATGGTGGAGTCCTGGCAGTTCTTAGTGATAGAGGCCGATTAAGCCCTCGTTCACTTTGACTGCAGCTTTGAAATCGTGTGACTTCATCTGAAATGGCACGATTTCAAAGCCGCATCTCAGTGCAACTTCCGGTATGACTTTGAAGACAGTTGTGCGGCTTTGTGTGAATAGGGGCTTAAGGGTATAACCTGGAAGATTGGAAGTAGTCTTTGACGACCCCTATATATTATTACAGGGGGGTTTCCCCTCCTCCCATAGCTGCTGTGCTTTACCTGAACTTTTGATATTTCAGTTGTGCTCCCATCCTACCAGTAAATGCGGCACTAAAATTCTGTACAGTGATTCAGTGTAGCGACAATATATTGCTATGTTGGAACTTTGTCTTCCAGGCACCTCAACCAGTCGCATGATGTGGGTTGCACTGTTTACACAGGAATTGTGAGAGTTGAGGACATCTCTGTATTACTATAGGGAAAGGGGCTAGGCAAATTGAGGCTTTTCTTTGGAAATTGCCTTTAAGGAAACGGAAATAATGGTAGTTACTTTTAGTAACATAAGCACATAAGTTAGTGAACCGCTCCCAAAGGGAATGACAATCAGTAATTAAAGTATATCTAAACCCAAGAACAAAAAATGTAATTATTGCAGCTTACCAGTCCTTTGATGTTTTGCTGCATTCGTTTTCTCTTTGGCTATGTACATTTTCTGCAAGTACAGAAAATTACGTGTCGCTCCTGTCCAGAAAACTTGTGTAATTTCATGTGCACTGAACTGATATATCAAAAAATGTTATCAGCTTTCCCAGTTATCTTCTGTGAACTACAGAACAACATCTCCCTATGTAATGGACATATCAAGAAAGGGAGGTGTTGTGGTCCAAAGCAGGAGAGCAACCTAGGGTGACAACACTTACCTTTTCATAGCTACAGTACCCTGAGGAAGAAATGTGTTACTGGCAGGATTTCCAGGCCAAAGTAAAAAAAAAAAATTAAAAAGAATGAAGCCACCGCATCTAAGAACAAGTATTCTGCAGTATGGTATATTTTTGTTTTTGTGTTCAGATATGCTTTCAGTATTCAGCTTAAGTCCATATCAGTAAAAGATTCCTTCTAGGAAATGTACACTACATTTTAATTTGAATCTTTTTGCACTATTTTAACAAAAACATATTTAGATTTCTTTTTTCACTATTGCATGGAACCTGCATTAATACATTTATAGCTAGAGGCAAAATGCTATTTGTACTTTAACATTTTGTTTCTGACTAGTGAAAAAAATGAATTCTCTCCTTTCCTATATCTGTGTCATTGGAGAATCTTCTCCACTATTTGTAAGTCTTTTTGTTTACTTGACTTTTCTTGTGTTTTTGCATGTCTGATATATATTTTTTTTTAAATTTTCCTGAGAAGTCGTCGTAAAAATGCAACTGAAGCAGATGAGACCGACAATATAAATGTAATATGTCCTCTAGTTTAGAAACTGGGAATTGGTGGCCTTTAGCTGTGTTTTATGTATTATTTAACTTAAATATGCATGTCCAATATCTGGCCTTCGTTTCTCATGTTCATCCTGCTTCTTTATGCATGTTTCTGTTTTTTTTTTTGTTTTTATTTATATGTTTCTTTTGTGCCTTATGATCCAGTTTGAACAGAAAATACACCTGTCGCATTTTATGTAGTAGTTTTTAATGATGCATTTTTTTTTTTTTTTTTGTTGTTAATGGTACCAAACTCATGTCAAAAATCATTTCTGTGCAGTTACCCAACCAAAGAGGTATGGCGGTATATTTTTGTTTTCATTGTACTGTAATAGGGATTTATGCCTGGACAAGTTTTATTGTATTCTGAAATGATGTGAACTTATTTTTCTAAACACTATACTGAATAAACTTTTATATTTATACATTTTGTCTTTTGTATGTGGAGGATCATTTATGGTTTCCTTTCTACGCAGGTCCCCCCCCCAGTAGTTCACTATGGGGTTGATTTACTAAAGGCAAAGAGAGTGTGCAGTTGCTCCAGAGCTTAGTACAATTAGGTAAAGGCTTGACTTTGCAAAGAGTACCCAATCACGTGCAAGGGAAATAAAAAAAACAAAAGAACTGTTTTGCTTGCACATGATTGGTTGATGGAAGTCAGTAGAGCTTCTGCTCATTTACTAAACTCTTGTGCAACTGCACTTTGCAAAGTGCAGTCTTTTTGCCTTTAGTAAATCAACCCCTATGTGTACTCTTATTGCATTGCAGTGGCATCCATTTTGAATGGCACCATAATGCACTAGAATGAGTTACCATTGTAACCACCGAGTCAGGAAAACAAGTGTGTTTCAGGTCTGTTGTGGTACATTGGCAACCAATTCAAATGAATGGGCTGCATTAACACACCTCAGCACCCAGAAGTGAATGAGTCCTTAAGGCCTACTCATACATGTCTATTTTAATGCTTTAAAACACATTAATTTCCCTACATGAAAATGCAAATGCACAGTAGAAATTCCATTCTTTCCTAGGTGGTTGGTTTAGATCCACGCACTGACTTTTTGGGCTCATTTCACACCTATGCATGTGCATAACATGTAAATGGGCACTCATGCAAAACTAATACTATATAGTCTGCTGCAAATCTTCTGGGGCATCCTGTGGTGTGCTAAAATGCAGACTTTGACATTTCTTTCTAGACCTGAGAGCTGGCTAGTTGCCACCCATATCTTATTTTTTGACCCATTACCCTGATGAGCATTAGAAATGGAAAGAATGGTGCTGGCTGGCACGTGCCACTACAAGGGGTTTCGAAACTTCAAAAAGAAAGTGGTCATACAAGCTGGTCATTTTTCAGTTCTTCTCAATGAGTAAATCCAGGATTTGGTATAATTTTAAACTTCTTTTATTTTTTTTTATTTTTTTTTTTCAGCATGGAAAGTGAAGTTAGTGAACCAAATAAAATACAAAGTAAATGTAGTACAAGCAGTGGGGTTGACTTCCTAAAGAAATTGTGAATGCACTCCAAAGCGAAAACGGAGCAACAGAGGCAGTGGCTGGGCCATTCCACTGGCACAATGCTATGATTCTCAGCCATGACAGAAATTATAGAGAATTTCATGTTAATGAATCCATTTTTTTTTTTTTACAATTTTTAATTGCCCTGTTTGGGGCTTTGGTGAAATGTCATTCTAAACAGACCCCTGATGTCTTACATTTAGAACAGAGCAAGGGACTGGGGACATAGATTCATCAGTCCCTTTCTCTGCAGCTTCAGCTGCATATATGAATAGAAAGCCCCCGCAGGCCTCCTATTCATTCACAAACTGAAGCATAGTAAACAGTTTATCGAGCGATCACTGTGTCCATTCGGAAAAGGAAGGGGCCAGTAAATTACATATTTACAAGCCCCTTCCCACTCTCTCCACCCTGAAACATCCCCCTGTGTGCCCACAGCAGCTGTTGGAGTGGAGAGAAGCTGACAGCGCTGAGGAGTAAAGGGGCACACGGGGGGCCTGGACAGCAGGGGAATGGGGGCACAGATGCTAGAACTGATCCCCCTGCAGTGCAGCTAAAGGGGAGGGACAGGAGGAAAAGTCAGAAGCGCTGCAGGGGGAGACACAAGAGCATCGGTTTTTGCAATAAGGTTGTACGGCCGGTCCTAATGCTCGGCAAGTGCCCAGGCCCCCCTTTTGAACTGATATGGCCCAGGCTCAGTACAGGAGGGCCGGTTGTACTGCCCTATCAGCAGCCCTGGAGCACGGGTGATCAGGGTGTGCCCAGGCACATCCGGCACACGTGTGGAGTTGAGTTTAGCAAAAATCCAAATTTTGGTTATATGACTGCAGGCAAGCAAACTGTTTGTCTATGGAGACTCAGTGCCTGTATGGACACAGCCGTTCATCCTAATGTGGAAGTCATGCAAGTGTGGATGAACAGCCCTGAACACACACATAAGCTAATACTGCTGTAAGTCCATTCCTGTGAGGAAGGCGTGCGAGTCGTGGTCGAGCTGTGCGTGTCTGAACACACACACACAGCCCAGCTCGGGAGCGCACCACTTACAGGTGTCCCTATAGTACAAGGCTTGCTGTGTGGGGCACCCTCAGTAAGGAGTGGACAGCACCAGCAGGGGAGTTTCAGAAGAGGAAGTAAGGGACCACTATGTGCAATACAATTGCACAAAAACAAACATTAAAAAAAATATGCTTTACTGTAAAGCAATTTTAATACTTTTATATCTGCAGTTTTAATTAAAATACTGTAATCTGTCTTGTTCAGGCAATTAATGTTAGGGAGTGACAAGACTGTGTCCCTGTCTCCTAGTCATGCTCCTGTGTTGTCACCCCATCACATGTGAGTGAGTGGAGATGACAAAGTGTAGCTTCAACATTTTATTCTTCTTAGGAAAAAATTGAATGAAGCCATCACTGGAGCGCATTTGGACAGAAAACAGAAGCAGAGAGACAACTGAAGAGTAGCAGCACCGAAGGGCAACAAAGAATGCGGGGGAAAAATGGATCAAAACCGTATTTTATTCTGAAAATGGCAATTGTTTATGATACATGGTGCTTTAGCAAACTAAATCTTTACTTGGGGTATAAGCTGCTAAACTCTGAAATGCCCTAGAAGGTAGTAATGGCACAAGCACTAGTGGGATTTAAAAATAAAAGTTTTTATTTTTATGGAATCCACAGTTATAATGACCAAATTATAGTATGGTAACAATTATTTCCAGAGCCACCTTTGTGTTAGGGAGAAATGTCCACCCTCTTACCCATAATGCAAAATTGCCCACTCTCATCAAGTTGGGTGAAGATTTTGTATTTGCTTCCAATGGACCCAAACTTCTGAGGTATGAGGAGCTTGATTTTGTATCCTTTACAATGTATTACTTCATGATGTAACTATCTCACCCTAAAAGCTTATTAGGATGTTGTAATAAACACTAATACCGAATTATGTTAAGTGTGTTTTACGTCTGCTGTCATTTCCAGGACTCAAAACCCACACTTAAACCCCATCAAAAAAGAATTAGATTTGAAATAAACGTAGTTTTCCTGGTTTATCTCAGATTATCCAGATAATCCTTTCTTACGATATGCATAAGCATTCACTCTATAAGATTAGGAGAAAGTGTGCTTGGAAATGCCAATGAAAGAAAGACGCTGACTGCTGTGTGCAACCTCCAGGGCCGACTATAATAAAACTGGCACAGGGTGAAAACTGAGCTATTGCTGTGCTTTTTTTTTTTTTCTTACTCACAATTGCACACTTTTTAGTATTGGCCATTAAATGATGAGCAAAGCTAAAATTACACAGTTTTTAGTTTATAAGCTTTATAAGTCCACCTAGTTTTATGACTCCACAGAATGAGGCTAATTTATTAAAATGGTTGTGAACCCTCCTCTACTACTTTAGCTCATCTTAATCTATATAGCACAGGCAGCTGATCGCTGCCTGTGAAAGTGCACACTCAGTTTTGGTTTCGATATAAATCGTCCTATGTGCTGTGACGTGTCCCGTGCTTGCGCACTGTGTATATCCTTTAACGGCACACAATGTGTGCCGTTTCTGTCTCCTCTGCTTGCCGGTCATTAGCTGACCATTAGAACGGCACAGAGCAAAGTCTGGAGATGCTGCAGTATGAGGCTTGGTTCAGACGCTACGGCGCATGTGCGAGGTTTTCACAGGGAAACGAACTAAGGGCGGAAATGACGTCCACAAAAGCTTCAGAATACAGGAGGATGAACGGCGCGGGCGATACCCGGAAGAGCCTAAATAATAAAACTGATACAAACGGTATACGTTTAGGACAAATTTAAATATGTATGGCTTAGCAATGTTTAACACCATTTATTTATTTAAAAAAAACAAGAAGTTACGGGGTTTACTTCTTCTTTAAATAGGTTCAGAATGTTCATTCAGAAATGACCATTTGTCCAGTAATGTGCAGAAGAAATAAACCGAAATTGCACGATATGGATAAATGAAGTGAATCTTCACGCACATTTTCAACTCCTGTAGAAAGGCATTTTTGGACTTGATGGGAAATTGTCTCCATGTGCATTGGTGAGCTGGTCCACCCTTTTTGTATTATGATGTATTATGTTGTTACTTTATGAATATAATTGCTGTTTATAGATTATATATTGAAAAACAATGTCTATTGTAGATCTTTCTCCTGAAGAAGCGGCTTAGGCTGCGAAACCGGTCGAGACATCTCCTCCTCACGTTCAAACAAACGTCAAGCTTGCGGGCCAAGTCCTGCACTCATCTGCCGTGTTTGATATTTGTATATGAGGGGTTAATTTGCTTTTATTGAATTGAATTGTACATCGTACATTCTTTTATGTATGTAATTGTCTTTTCTATTAAAAAATCTTGTTTTTTCTAATATTATCCCTACCTTAGTCCTCGTTTATCTATTATCAGTAATGAGATAGTCCAATCTTTTTCCCAATTTCCTGTGGGTTACCGGCTCTTTGGACGCAGACTCAGCACCTGCGTTTCGTAGACCCAAACGACCCCGTGTTTCTCCTGTAGTAAATATGCCTGAAGGCCCATACACACGATCTGAATTTTTGACAACCAACATGCAAATCAGCTGTTTTGGACCAACATCCGACCGTGTGTACGCTCCATCGGACCAACTTTTTCCAGGTTTCATCGGACTTTTGTTGGCTGTGCGAACGGACCAACTTTCTGCCAACAAAAGTCTGATGGACCAAAGTCCGACCGTGTGTACACAAAACCAACGGCCTTTTGTACAAAGTACAAACACGCATGCTCAGAACCAATGCAAAAGATCAGACAACAATATAGAAGTTGACCAAAGGTGGCGCTGGATTATTTGAACGTCCTCTTTTGACGTGTCGTCAGTACGTTGAAACGTCACTACGTTCATGTTTGTTGCCTAAAAAGTCAGATCGTGTGTATGCAATACCAACTTGGGGCCAACGCCCTTTGGACAAAAATCCATGGGAAAGTTGGTCCAAGGTCCGATCGTGTGTATGAGGCTTTATAGGTACTTTGTTTTATATAGGCCAGTGTTGAGTGCAGTACTCCTACTGTGAACCTTTGCCCAAAATACAAATGTGTGTTTATTTGAAAGAGCTGCTAACACACCAAAAAAGGTGTAGGTACCATTTCAAGCAGTGCTATACACCACACTTCAGTGTGTTGCCATGCATTGCAATGCAAGTCCCTTGGCAATAGGCTTTCATTGTAAATGGCACCTTATCGCACCAATACACATAATGTGCATTGCTTTAATGGTCCCATAAAAAATAAAACTAATACAGCCACCATGTTTAAAGTTTGGTAAGAAGTAATATATTTTATTTTTTATATTAACTTGTGTTTTTCTACACCCAGATTCATTTTGGGTTTAAAAACATTCACACAATTTTTCTTTTGGTTGGATGAGGGCACCTTTCTACGTGTTGTAGGCATCCCCCAATGCCTTCTGACAGGGTAAAAGATTGAATATCCAGGCTGGTTTTTCTTCCCAGCCGCCCCTCTCAACAAGATTGCAGAACTCGCTTCTTTCCTTCTCCATAGGCACAAACATAAATTCACCTAATGCAAACTTCAGGTATGTAAAATAATTTAGATGCCAGCTGGCTTTCCAACCTGCAAAGTCTTAAATGCCCCGTACACACGGTCGGATATTCCGATGGAAATAAAGAGTCCGATCGGATTATGTTGTTGGAAAATCCGATTGTGCGTGGGCTCGTGTGTGACTTTTTCCGATCGTGTGTAGATAATTCCGACGCACAAAGTGCCACGCATGCTCAGAAGAAATTTGGAGACGAACGCTATTGGCTACTGGCTTCTACGTAGTCCCGTCATACGCGTTTTATGTCGCCTCGTTCGAAACGATAGGATTTTCCGACAACTTTGTCCGACTGTGTGTGTGATACACAAGTTTCGGACAAAATCAGTCGGAAAAAATCCAATAGATTTTGTGGTCGGAATGTCCGACCGTGTGTACAAGGCATTATAGGTACCATTTTTAAGCCTAACTGGACTGGATTCATTCTGAATTGTAACCTCACCACCCTCAATATACTTACTTTTTTTTCTTTCTTTGCAGGTTTCTTTGGTGGGGTTTGATGACCTCACAAATCCTCTTTGCAGTCTTCCTCCTCTGTGGTGGGTGGATCCCTGATGAAATATAATGACATATATCTGCTAGCTGCAGCATTCTTCTGAGCCCAGGGTGGAGGGTAGAGCATTGAAGAAGTAGGTTGAATGATGCAGGGTGTCATTCAACCAAGCTCCCACCACCCATCTTGCATTCCCCTTTACAGCCCAACTGCAGCCAAAACGTTTTATAATTTTAATGGAAACGTATAATCTCTGTAAAGTTTTTTATTACTTTGTCCATGTTGGGAAGATTAAACATCATGTATTCAAGTCCAAACAGGAAGGAGGTTTTGCAGTTGGGGACACAGACGGCAAATTAAATGACAGATTCTCACCCTTCCCCATATGATTTTAAGATTAAATTGAATCCTGTCTGTGTTCCTGCAAAGCAGGTACAGGGATATATGTTTTCCCTTTGTAAAATCACCTGCCCCACAGTGAGAAAACACTTGTTAGGCACACATTTAACCCATTGATTGCCCTAAATGTTATCCCCTTCCCAGCCAGTGTCATTAGTACAGTGACAGTACATATTTTTAGCACTGATCACTGTATTAGTGTCACTGGTTCCACAAAGTGTCAAAAGTGTCACTAATGCCGTGTACACACGAGTGGAATGTCCAACAGAAAAAGTCTGATGGAATCTTTTCATCGGCTATTCCGATCGTGTGTGGGCCTCATCAGACTTTTTTTTTGAAAATTCTGATGGACCTAGAAAGAGAACATGTTCTAAATATTTCCGACGGAACCAATTTCTATCGGGAAAACCATTCGTCTGTATGCTGTTCCGATAGACCAAAAACGGCGCATGCTCTGAAGCAAGTACGAGACGGCAGCTATTGGCTACTGGCTATTAAACTTCCTTTTTCTAGTCCTGTTGTATGTGTTGTACGTCACCGCGTTCTAGATGGTCGGACTTTGACGTGATCGTGTGTAGGCAAGACAGTGTGCCCCAGTTGGAGAGCTTTTGCACACTTGCTTACATGGTAACCATACAGAAATTAGGTTAAATCTGATCAATCACAGAAAAAGCAAATAATCCTGATACTTTATTGGTATGTCCATATTTTATCTGGGGCTAGCCATAGTCTGCGATTTCAAGGTTTATAAAAGCTTGCATGCATTGTGTCACTTTGGTCTACAATGGCAGATCTGCATTGATTGCCATTGGCAGTTTTTATCTATAATTTATATTTAAAATAAAATTGTGGCTGTGTCCAAATATACTGTATATGGACCTAACGGTGTGTGTGTGTGTGTATGTATGTATGTATGTATGTATGTGTGTGTGTGTATGTATATATATATATATATATGTATATATATATATGTGTATATATATGTATATATATATATATATATATATATATATATATATATATATATATATATATATATATATGACACAGGCACAATTTTATTTTTTTCGGGTATTTACCAAAACCATATTCAAGCTATAGTTATATAATGGATGTGGGCTTAAAGTGCACACTCCCAGGTTTAATTTGAGGGTATGTACATCCAAGGGTTTAGGAATTACAGCTCTTAAGAATAGGCCACCCCCCATTTCAAGGGCCCAAAAGTAATTGGACAATTGAATCAAAAGCTGTTTCATGGCCAGGTGTGGGCTACTCCTTCGTTATTTCCTCATCAATTAAGCAGGTAAAAGGTCTGGAGTTGATTCTAAGTGTGGTATTTGCATTTGAAATTTATTGCTGTGAACCTACATTATGCGTTCAAAAGAGCTGTCCATGCAAGTGAAACATGCCATTGTAAGGCTTAAAAAACAAAACAAATCCATCAGAGAGATAGCAGCAACATTAGGAGTGACCAAAACAGTTTGGTACATTCTGAGGAAAGAAGAACGCACTGGTGAGCTCAGCAACATAAAAAGGCCTGGACGTCCATGGAAGAACAGTGGTGGATGATCGCGGGATCCTCTCTATGGTAAAGAAAAACCCATTCACAGCTTCCAGACAAGTGAAGGACACTCTCCAGGAGGTGGGCGTATCATTGTCAAAGTCTACAATCAAGAGAAGACTTCAGAGGAGCAAATACAGAGGGTTCACCACAAGGTGCAAACCGTTCATGAGCCTGAAGAATAGAAAAGCTAGATTAGTCTTTGCCAGAAAACATCTAAAAAAGCCAGACCAGTTCTGGAAAAGCATTCTTTGGATGGATGAAACTAAGATTAATCTGAACCAGAATGATAGGAAGAAAAAAGTGTGGAGAAGACTTGGAACAGCTCATGATCCAAAGCACACAATGTCATCAGTAAAACATGGTGGAGGCAGTGTGATGGCATGGGCATGCATGGCTTCCAGTGGCACTGGGTCATTGGCATTTTTATTGATGATGTGACAAGACAGAAGTAGCCGGATGAATTCTGCAGTGTTTAGAGATATACTGTCAGCCCAGATTCAGCCAAATGCAACAAAGTTGATTGGACAGCGCTTCACAGTACAGATGGACAATGATCCAAAACACACTGCAAAAGCAACCCAGGAGCTTTTGAAGCAAAAGAAGTGGAATATTCTGCAATGGCTGTGTCAATCACAGGATCTCAACCAAATTGAGCATGCATTTCACTTGCATAGGGCAAAACTAAAGGCAGAACGACCCACAAACCAAACAACTGAACACAGCTGCAGTTGGAGCCTGGCAAAGCATCAGAAAGGAGGAAACCCAGTCTTGGGTAATGTCCATGGGTTCCAGACTTCAGGCAGTCATTGCCAGTAATGGATTCTCAACAAAATATTAAAAATGAACATTTTATTTATGATTATAATTAATTTGTCCAATTACATTTGAGCCCTTGAAAATGGGGTGGCGGTGTATAAAAATGGTTGCAGTTCCTAAAAATTTGTACTTGATATTTATGTTCCACCCCTTGAATTAGTGTTGCTAAACCCAGGAGCCTGCATTCAATATAGCTGGTCTCCCACAGTACACAGAACATGGAAATTCAATCATTTTAGTAAATATAATCCGATAAATACCTTTTCTCATCAGCAGTAATTAGCATCCTTGGAACTATCAGTTCCTAGTAAAGCTTGTAGGAGGAGTTTTCATTCTCCCCTGATCCTCTGTCTGGACAGTGCTGATTGGCCCTGTGCTGATCACATGCACTTTCCCAAGAGAAAAAAAAAAAAACAACTCTCCAGCAATACACACCAAACTGAACATGTGCAGCCCATCCCCTGGCTTTGTAAATATCAGGTTATTTTTTGGAGATAGTGGACAGCCAGAAGAGGATCAGAGAAGACAGGATCAAACAGCCTTTATACACCATGCAGAGGATTAACCCCTTGGGGTCCACAGTGCGTATAACAAGCATGCATTACTGCATATACAGACTGATTTTACTGTTGTGGGTTTAGTAACACTTTAAAGCTGAAAGTCTGCACTTCAGATTTATTTGTATTGTTTTTATTTAATTTTATTCTGGTGGCACACAGAGCCAAATTTATGAAAATTGTGCTTGTGTCCATATATATGGACCAAAAATTGCCAAGTGTATTGCCAACATAAAGGTACCAATGGACATTAGAAGACAGTCAGATATACCAAATGGATCCAGAAACAGGTAGATCTTTCCATAAGCACGCATGCTTGAAATACCCAACTGTGCAACTTTATTCCTATTGCAGCACTGGGCATATATATATATATATATATATATATATATATATATATATACTGTTATTCCTGTGATGATTTTGTTTCCAGATTCATACATCCTAATCTTCACAAAGATTAAATTGTAACTAAAGCCAAAGCTGGATGGAGTAAGTAAGTAATGAGACCCCTGGCAGGTTTGCTTGCTATATGAGTCCCCTCTGGGGAGATGTATCCTCTTTTTTATTTTTTTTGTCCAGGTTGACCTTTGTCACCAGGACAGAATGTGATGGGAAATACAAAACATTACAGTTTTGACCAGAACAAGAATAACAAGGGAAATCTTTCAATGGTGACAGCTCTAAAGCCCCATACACACGCGCGGATTATCCGAGGACCAGGTCCGTCGGACCATGT
The DNA here is from genome assembly GCA_028564925.1 of Lithobates sylvaticus. NCBI lineage: Eukaryota > Metazoa > Chordata > Amphibia > Anura > Ranidae > Lithobates > Lithobates sylvaticus. The sequence continues at coordinate 91,729,956 of CM053038.1, forward strand.
CCGTCATACTTTGTCTGATGTTGGTTTTGCGTACACACGGTCGGACAAAGTTGTCGGAAAATCCGATCATTCTGAACGTGGTGACGTTTGTTGCCTACGACGGGACTACGTAGAGGCTAGTAGCCAATAGCTTTGGTCTTGTAATGTGATCTGAGCATGCGTAGCACTTTGTCCGGTCGGACAACCGTACACACGATCGGATTTGGTGTGATCGGACCGTGTTGTCGGAAAATCTATCCAGCAGGAGATAGGACTTTGTCCGTCGGACAATCCGACGTACACTGTCCGATGGTGCATACACACGGTCTGATTTTTCAACAACAATGCAAAAATCCGACCGTGTGTATGGGGCTTAAGGCCCCTTTCACACGGGCGGACCGTTCAGGCCCACCTGTCAGTTTTTTAGGCGGACCTGAACGGACGCTCCATGCATGTTTGTGGAGCAACGGATGTCATCGGTGACATGTCCGCTGACATCCGATCCGCTGAATTTTCCATCCGTCTGGCAGATCGGATGAAAACAGACAGGAAGTCTGTTTTCATCTGATCCCCCATAGAGGAGCTGCTCAGTGAGCGGAGATGGACCGGTCATCTGCCTGCTTAGAGCGATCCCCGCTGAGCAAGCAGAGTCTGTACACGGACAGCCCCGTGTGAAAGGGGCCTTACTATTACGGTTGTCTAAGGCCTCATGCACACTGTGAAAAGAAAATTGTATTTCTCCTGCCAGGACAGGAAGTGTTTAGAAGAGCTGTATGTGCATGAGGCCTAAAGCCTCGTACACTCGATCAGACTTCCCGACGGGAAATGTTCGATGACAGGCTTTTGGCAGGAAATCCGACCGTGTGTATTCTCCATCGGACAATTGTTGGATTTGTGTCTATTGTCGGACTTTCTGATCGTGTGTACACAAGTCCATTATCCCGTAGTTTTAAGATCAAAGATACAACTATGTTGGTGTCCCTTGTCAATTTTACATTGTGTATTTTTTTAAATGTAACTGCCTACTCCCAAACTGTCATTTGAAGTAAAACACAAGTATTATTCTCCACAATTTTTTTATTGTGCATTAACCACCTAATTACTGTGCACTTAAACCCCCCTCGTGACCAGACCAATTTTCAGCTTTCGGCACTGACGCACTTGGAATGACAATTGCGCGGTCATACAACACTGTACCCAAATGAAATTTTTACCATTTTTTTCCCACAAATAGAGCTTTCTTTTGGTGGTATTTAATCACAGCTGGGGTTTTTATTTTTTGCTAAACAAATAAAAAAAGATGGAAAAAAAAATAAAAAAAATAAATCATGTTTAATAGTTTGTTATAAAATTTTGCAAACAGGTAATTTTTCTGCTTCATTGATATGCGCTGATGAGGCGGCACTGGTGGGCACTGATAAGCTGCACTGGTGGGCACTGATAGGCTGCACTGGTGGGGACAGATAAGTCGGTACTGATGGGCACGGATGGGTGGCACGGATGGGTGGCACGGATGGGCACTGATAGATGGCACTGATAGGTGGCACTGATGGGCACTGATAGGTGGCACTGATGGGCACTGGTAGGGGACACTGATGAGCACTGGTAGGGGACACTGATGAGCACTGGTAGGTGACACTGATGTGCAGCACTGGCACTGTGGGCACTGACAGATGGCACTGTGGGCACTGTCAGATGGCACTGTGGGCACTGACAGGTGGAGCTAGTGGGCACTTTTATTATCCAAAGGTGGGCACCATGGACCCTGGGCATATTGCAGTGAGAGGGACTGATGTCCCTTTCACATGCCGCCGGTGATCGCCTTTTTTTTTCTCCTTGCGCTGTCAGCGCGAGCAGGAAAAAAAGCCGATTACCGGCTCGGTTATTATCACATGATCAGCTGTCATTGGCTTACTTACTCTTACAGACTCGCGGATCACAGAGCGCGCCGCGCGCGCGCCCTTCAGGGGGCGCACAGGCAGCTCGTTGCCGGGACGACGTCAATAGACGTCGTCCCGGCATCTCAGGTGGTTAAAAAAGGAAAACAAATAAAATTAGACACGCTATCTGCCAATAGAACTTAACCAAAAAGTGCATTCTATGCATCCAAAAATATAGAAAATATACCAAATCAAATCATTATTCAACCAAAAAAATAATGTCAAAGCAATAACTCCAAGGCCAATAACAAATAACACGTTATCTCCTCTGATTCCGCAACATGGCTGGTTGACGAACGGCCATTCAGAAACGGACTGAAAAATGCGAAATGAAAAGCGCGAAATGAAAAGTGCGAATCAACACTCACCAAACTTCTACTAACACGAAATGGCGAGAAGGAGCCCAAAGGGTGGCGCTAAAGAGCTGAAAAACATCGTAATATGTCACTACGTTCGTATTTGTTGGATAAAAATTGTGTGTATGCTAGACAAGTTTGGGCCAACGCCCTTCGGACAAAAGTCCACGGTTTTGTTGGCCAACAATCTGATCGTGTGTACGAGGTTTTAGAGTTGACATCCCCTCACTTTGCAAAGATTTCCTCTCACTTCTGGTTGAGTTCCTAGGACAGAAGTGAAGAGAACACTCACTCCTGAAACACAAATGCACAGGAGTTAACCATTTAATACCTTTTCTACAAATATATTTAACAGCTCAGCTGCTTTGTAGGAGTCTCCACAGCATAGTTCACCTGTACTTGCACTGACTGACTTTTATTAAAAACCTTAATCTCTGCTTTACTTGCACCTAACAAGCTGACTCATGATTTCATTATCCCCCGAGCCAAACAAGCGCAGGTATTGACATGACCATTGTTTTAAATTGTGACAGATGGGATACATACCATACGTGCATTATTTTGAATTTGCCTGCCCTAACTAGATCTTCTGCATATTCTTTCCTCTCCTTTATGTGTCCAACATGCACTATTCCATGTTGACAAAACAAATGTCCCTGCTTCCCACATCCGCTCCCAAGTGTCTCAAGAAAGAGCAGATATGCCCTGTTAATGGAAGCAGTGAATGTATGAATATGCTTTTCAGTGCAATTATGGATTAGTGCTGGAAAGAGAACCAACTGTGAGTACAAACCTTATTCTGTTTCATAGTAAGGGTGCCTATACAGAGGACACAGAGTAAAATGCAACAAAGTGCTCGGACACAGTGTAGTAGCCATTCTCTCCATCTTCAGATTAAAGGGGTTGCAAAGTCAGAAGGTTTTCTATCTTAATGCTTAAGATAAAAAGCCTTCTGTGTGCAGCGCCCCCCCTAATACTTACTTGAGCCCCATCTCTGTCCAGCAATGTCCACACCTGTCTTGGCAATCCAAGACTCTCCCTCATGATTGGCGGATACATAGTGGTGCCATTAGCTCCCGCTGCTGTCAATCAAAGTCAGCTAGCCAATCAGGGGCCGGGCCGAGGCTCCATGTCTAAATAGACACAGAGAGCTATGACTTGGCTCGGGTGCCCCCATAGCAAGCTGCTTTCTGTGGGGGTACTTGACAGGAGGGAGGGGCCAGGAGCACAGAAGACAGACCCGAGAAGAGGAGGATCCGGGCTGCTCTGTGCAAATCCACTGCACAGAGCAAGTAAGTATAACATGTACAGTGGATATAAAAAGTCTATACACCCCTGTTAAAATGTCAGGTTTCTGTGATGTAAAAAATTAGACAAATTGTTTCAAAACTTTTTCCACCTTTTTAATGTGAGCTATAAACTGTACAATCTGAAAAGGTATACTACCGGCGCAAAAAAACATAAAAATTTGAAATCAACAACCTAGTTTGGTGCAATCATAAATACGTGCCACCCTAAGGGTAGAATGTTTAAGAATAGTTTGGTAGGTGGATTGCACTGACTTATATATTACCACTCCTAAAATATAAAAATATATAAATGAAGAAGTATATATATATATATATATATATATATATATATATATATATATATATATCCTTACTATCGTGCCTTTCTGTGCCAACTATTAATCTATATACGTGTCCAAGTTTTAACACCACATCATAATCCTTATAAAAACACCACTGATGAAAATACCTTGTGATATTGCCAGCAGCTAATCATTAAAGCGGAAGTAAACCCATCGATTTAACAGTCTAAAAAAAAAAAAGGCATGTCGGGAATGCTAACTTCACATTGGCTGTGCTCTCAACCAAACAGTCAAACCATCCAATGGCTGGTGTCATAACGGATCACATGTGCAGCACTGTGGCAATTGAAGATTAAACAGAGGCAAAGATGGCAGCTTCCTTGGCTGAAAACGATAGGGGGGTTTACTTCCACTTTAATCAAAAGTGCAAGTGCCAAATATAGTAATTGAAGAACCAAAAAATAAAATAAACCGAAAGGAGAAGCTATGCTGGCCACCGCGGAGGAGATGCAGGGGAAACTAGCCGGCCGTTCGGAGGGAAGCCTGAGGAGATGCTACGCTGACCGCTTGGAGGAGGAGGGATGAGACACGAGGAGATGCAGGGGAAGCTAGCCGGCCGCCTGTCCATTGCCTGGAGGGAAGCCTAGGGTAAGTGTTGTGGCCGGATGACCGACCAACTGGGGGGGGGGGGGTGCAGGTGAGCCGACCAAAGGAGGGGGGGCGTTGTTTGGCTGTGCACTGTAAAAAAAAAAAAAAAAACTAAAAAAATACCACCGGCTGCCACTAGGCCTGTACTGACTCCTATTTAATATGAATTTGAATGTGATTGCTTAATTCTGAACACAGCTGCATCCCCAGTTATAAGAGGGTGTGCACACTTATGCTACCACGTTATCTTTGTTTTTTATTTTTACTTCCCCCCCAAAAAGATTTCAGTTTGTTTTTGAGTTTTTGTACAATTGAGTTGTACAGTTTATAAGGTGAAAAAGATTCTGAAATGATTTATCTTTGTCTAATTTTTTTTACATCACAGAGACCTGATATTTGAACAGGGGTGTGCAGACTTTTTATATCCACTGTATTTATTTTTATAGAAAAATGTAATAATCCAGTCTTGCAGTGAACCCCCCACTTCCTTTGCTCCTTTAGTCTAGGGGGTAACAAGTAAGCTGGGTACATACTATTCCTTTTTTTCCATTCAACCCAGACGGTTGAACGAAAAAAAACTGTCAGCTCCAGTCAGAGCTGCTATACTAACTATGCAAAGTTAGTATTGCGATTTGTCCCCACTGAACTATTGTGTTCTGACAGGGGGACCGCCCCCCCACCAGAACAGCATGATCAGTAGTCAGCCGGCTGCTGGTTTTTCAGGATGCACGTCCAACAGAAGAAGGCTGAACGGCCAGCTTCTGTCAGACAGACCGACATACACACGGGCCGAATGTCGGACATTTTTTTTTTAACCAGTCGATGGCGCCCGACATTTGGCCCACGTATACCAGGCTTTAAAGTGGTTGTAAACCCTTACAAACCACTTGGACCTACAGGTAAGCCTAGATTAAGGCTTACCTGTAGGTCAAAGAAATATCTCCTAAACCTACACGGCTCTCAATGGCGATATGCCGCGAGTGGCGGCATGACGTCATCGCGGCGCCGTTGAATGACCGCGCTGGAGCCACGAGACCCACCAAGAAAATGGAGGCTCCGTCGTACACAAGGGGACATCGGTGACTTCACTGGCTCCTGTGTCAGGTAAGTGACATATAATGGACTACTATGCGATGCATAGTAGTCCTTTATCCTTTACCTTTTCAGGGAAACAAAGAGGAAGTAAACCCATTAGGGTTTACTTCCTCTTTAAGGAGTAAATACTTATCTTATTTCCTGCTCTAGCAGGCTCCCCCCAACTCTTTAGCTGGTCTCTGAAGCCTGCTCTGTAAGGTGCGACTGTCCCTGTTCATACACCATTTTAGCATATACTGTAATACAGGTTAATGGCTCTATATTGTACGTGATGATTTGGAGTCTCCACTCACAGACCAGAGCTTCAAGTAGAGTAGAGGGGGTGTAAGATAAGATAGCCTCTTCAACCCTCTCCTAGACCCAAAAAGCATTTACCCTTATAGTGCAATGGTGGATTTTTTTTTATTTTCCTGGTGATGGACTTTAATGTACAGCCCTGGCCAAAAGTTTTGAGAATGACACAAATATAAATTTTTGCAAAGTCTGCTGCCTCATTGTTTTTAGATCTTTTTTTTAGATGTTACTATGGTATACTGAAGTATAATACAAGCATTTCGTAAGTGTCAAATACATTTATTGATGATTACATTAACTTTTTGCAGAGAGTCAATATTTACAGTGTTGGCCTTTCTTTTTCAAGACCTCTGCAGTTCACCCTGGCATGCTGTCAATCAACTTCTAGGCCACATCCTGACTGATGGCAGTACATTCTTGCATAATCAATGCTTGGAGCTTGTCAGAATTGGTGGGGGTTTTTTTGTTCACCCACCACTTGAGGATTGACCTCAAGTTCTCAGTGGGATTAAGGTCTGGGGAGTTTCCTGGCCGTGGAACCAAAATTTCAATGTTTTGTTCCCTAAGCCACTTGGTTATCACTTTTGCCTTATGACAAGGTGCTTCATAATGCTGGAAAAGGCATTGTTCCTCACCAAACTGTTCTTGGACGGTGGGGAGAAGTTGCTCTCTGAGGATGTTTTTGCACCATTCTTTATTCATGGCTGTGCTATTAGGCAAAATTGTGAGTGAGCCCACTCCCTTGGTTGAGAAGCAACCCCACACATGAATGGTCTCAGGATGCTTTACTGTTGGCATGACACAGGACTGATAGTAGTGCTGATGGTAGCGCTCACATTTTCTTCTTCGTACAAGCTTATTTTCCGGATGCCCCAAAACAATCGGAAAGGGGATTCATCCGAGAAAATTACTTTACCCCAGTCCTCAGCAGTCCAATCCCTGTACCTTTTGCAGAATATCAGTCTGCCCCTAATGTTTTTCCTGGAGATAAGTGGCTTCTTTGCTGCCCTTCTTGACACCAGGCCATCCTCCAAAAGTCTTCACCTCACTGTGCATGCAGATGCACTCACACTTGCCTGCTGCCATTCCTGAGCAAGCTCTGCACTAGTGGCGCCCTGAGCCAACAGCTGAATCGAATGTAGGAAATTGTCCTGGCGCTTGCTAGACTTTCTTGGGTGCCCTGAAGCCTTCACGACAATTGAACCTCTCTCCTTGAAGTTCTTGATGATCTGATAAATGGTTGTACAGACTGCCCTGAACCATCTCTAGTGTATGGTTGTTCCAGTCCCTTTGGAGGACAGTTTCAAAGGATTCTATTCAAACCTGTTTACAATGCCAGAACCCATTGGAGGGATTCATCCTATCCTGGAACCAAAATCCCTAAACAAGTACCTTCATGTTCCAAAGTTTTGAAACCTTCAAGGTTGGCTATTACCTCTCTGAGACAAGGAGAATGCTTAATTGCATATTTTAATTTACCCAACGCATCAGCACTTCCTGTGCGTTCGTGGTAGGAGAGAATTTTCAGTTTGTCTCACTGCCTTTTGGCCTATTCTCTGCCCCTAGAGAATTCACATTCAAGTTCCCTACACCTCTCCCCCCCCCCCCCCTTAAAGTGGATGTCAACCCTCACATATACCCAGTGATGTGAACAGCCTCAGATGATACACAGAGATTAAACAAATCTCCCTACATAAGTTTTACATGTATATTTTCTGTCTTCACCTTTTATATACTGTTTAGAAAGTGCACATCCTGTTAGAATTTTCTCTTCCTGATTCCCCTGTATGAGTGGATTATTGCTAGACACTGTGAGACAGCTGATTGGAGGAAAGGCACACACCCCTCCCCACACATGCAAAGGTTGCCTGTGAATAGTTTAGCTGGTGTGATAATCTATTTATAGCAACCCCCTGCGACAAACTTCAGGCTCCCATCTTGGAGAGCTTGTCAAAAGTTATCATGCTGATAACAGAGGAATGGAGCAGGACAAAGCTACAGGACATAGTGCTTTGAAGAGAGGTAAAAAGTATAAAAGATATACAGTATCTCACAAAAGTAAGTACACCCCTCACATTTTTGTAAATATTTTATATCTTTTCATGTGACAACACTTAAGAAATTACACTTTGCTACAATGTAAAGTAGTGAGTGTACCGCTTGTATAACAGTGTCAATTTTCTGTCCCCTCAAAATAACTCAACACACAGCCATTAATGTCTAAACCGCTGGCAACAAAAGTAAGTACACCCCTGATTTGCAGCTCAGATCACATTACCCACTGACAGGCAGGGGGGACATTTATGACAGAAGAGACTTCTGTTGTGTTATAAAAACTCTGCCTGTCAACAGTTTTTGCAGTTATTTTGATTACTACCACTTTAAGTACTCTTAAAGAACTGATCTCGGCCTTGTCCATTTTGTTCCAAAACCCCCAGCCTTATCTTCTCTTGTAAAAACATTTATTCAAGGTGTTTCTTGGATTAGACCATCCTTACAGCACCATGTACTTCGATAGGGTCTTAATTCTCTTCCCTGCAGAAACCACATGGCCCACGCAATTGCATTGGCTTAAGTAGAGACACCTGTAGGCATCATTAGCTAAGGGTGTATATATACCTTCAGATAGCTCTCTTTCAGGACATGACTGGACTGCTTTTGGAATTGCCCCTGGTGGGATGATTATCTCCAGGGAAAAGAGAATTATGCCCTTTTGCAAGTAAATGGTAAGCTTGTTAGTGATTGTTGTATATTGCTGGTGGGGGTTAATGTAAGGCATACCACTAGTATAGGTGGCTTTAAATATAGCAAGCCTGTTTTTTTATTTATTTCTAAAACCTTTACTTACAATATGAAGGATGGAGAGAGGAAGGAGAATAGATGATGGGTTCCCAATGTCCCCTTGGAGAGTGCATGGGTTGTGGTAGGGTGCTCTGCTCTTTGAGGGGGTGCCTTGATTGTTGTGTATAAGTGGCATGAATGGCGAGATTTGTGAGCCTTTGGTTGGGGGGATGGGTGCAGTTGTTTGAGGTCAGCTGAGTCTGGATGTGGGTTATGTTTGGGGAATGGGAAGAGCAAAGGAGTCAGTGACTATAGATGTATCTAGGGTAAGTTAACGTGTATCTGGTTTGAGATGGTGACCAGAGTGACAGGAAAGATAAGTAACTGGGCAGTTACCTTAGTGGCCAAGCAAGTTAATACCACAATTTTGCAATACATTTTTTCTGATAAACTCTTTTTAGTTTAGCCAAAAAGACAATATAATGGTTGTGTGCCTCTTTTTTTATGTCATTTTTGTGTCTACCTGGTTTCGTTGCATGTGGGCTTGTCTCTTTCTTTCCCTATCACATGATGGGTTCTTCTGCTGGATATCTATGAGGATTATAAGTGAAGTTACAGCTATATATGATGTAATTTGGCACATAATATATATGTAACAATTTTATTGAACACAATTGAATATTTATTTATTTATGACAATATCATTACTTTGTAGTCTGGTACTACCCTGATGAAGAACATGTTTTAATGTATGTTTGAACACGTTGTATAGTTCCAGTTGAAGGGCACTGAGAAGGTGACATCCCAGTTAGTGGACAACAACTGGTCGTACCACTATCTGTCGAATATATCTTTGTAATGCAGATCCTCTGTCTTTGCTGTTAATGTGTGTAAATAAATACTGTTTTTAATATGCCGCAAGTCTAAGTGGTGAATATTTTATGATGTGATATCAATAAAGAAAACTATTTTTTATTTTTTTTTATTTATATCAGGAACAGGGCCCAATCGGGCCTACAAGTTACAGAGTATTACATGTTTCAAGAAAAAACATCTTATTCAAAATACAGAATCCAACAAATCAAGTTATAACGGAGCCAGAAATAGTCGCGTTTTTCTGCAGTATATTGCATGGTAGGTTTGGGTTACTGTCAATTCCCTGGAGTTCTTTTCTTGTTCATTGTTGGTTCTGGTAACCTATGTTTCTCTGAATGTTTGGTTCCGTCTATTGGTTCCCTTTCCTCAGAAGGGTGTTTATGTGTATCGTTATCTCGATGTATGGTATCGGGGTCATGTGCCCGGTTCCTTAAAAAATAAAACAATTTTTGTACTTTTTAAATAAGTGTTTATATTTCTATATGCATGGTTGCAGACACAGTCCCATGAGTTCACCACTCTTTGAACCCATCAGAGAATGCTCTTTGGATGATCTTCCTTGCAAAGTGGTCTTCTTAGTGACTAAGACGTCTGTCCGACATGTCTTTGAACTAGCAGGTCTTTACTGTACCTTTACAAAAACAAAGTGCTCTTGCGCCCAAGACCTACCTTTTTACCAAAGGTGGTATCTAACATTCACTTTAATGAAGACATAGTCTTTTCCTCTTTGTGTCTACTCTTAAGGATCCCAAAGAGATTGTTCTTCATTGTCTGGAAATTGTTCTGAGCTTTCAGGGTTTATCTAAAAGCCACAGCCTCTGTAAGAAAGACAGATTCTCTCTTTGGCTTATTTTCGGGCCTCACAAAGGACATCTTGCTCTGAAGAGCTTATGCTACTGCCACCTGGTCTTCAGTTCATACCTTGTCCAAGTTCTACCAGGTGTCCAAGCTTCTGCAGACGCAGCTTTTGGCTACAAGATTCTTGCAGCAGCACTGAGTTGGGTATATGGATCCTTGTTATTGTTGGGCCTGCTGGCACAGTTCTGTTTGCCCATCCTCCTTATTCATTACTTGGGGATGTCCCATGGTCTATGAATATCCGGCCTGTGTTCTGCACTGTACAATTAAGAGGAATTTTGACTTGCTTGTATATTCCATACCTTGGAGTACATTACAGGGCACAGCACACCCTGCCTCTGTTCTTTTGTCACTCTTCATTGCTTGCTAAACAAACTGAGGTCTCTGAGTGAGGTGAGGTCAGTGCCCGGACAAGATCATTCAGCGCCCAGGGCAAAAAGGCCAAACTGTGCCCCACCCTCCTCCTTCATTATGTGTGAACTTAGGGGATGTTACCCCCAGCAGTCATCCACTTGTCAAAATTAGCTCACTGGTGTCCCCATCCATACAGTAAACCGCTGTGCCCAGGGCAGTTGCCCCTCCTGCTCACCCCTTGTCCCAGCCCTGGGTGGGGTTATAAGGGTACGCCCAGGGAGTATGTCCAGTACCACTGTCCAATCACCCAAAGGTACCAGCCTATAACCGAGTCTATGAATATCCAGCCTGTAATCTGTATTGTGCCTCAAGATATGGAATTTACAGGTAAGTCAAAACACCTCTTTCACATGACATTGCACCACTGCAAAATGATGGCGCTCACTAGCTGATGTGTTTTTCTGTTAAGTCTTGTGCTTCAACTTTCATTGCCACTCTGCGCTTGAATGCCAGGCAAAGCTCCCACGGTTCTAGATAGGGTCTGACCTTGTCCACTCTCCCTTCTGTCCCCTATTGATCGTTAGTATGATGGGCTTCCTCATTGGCCAATTGTAGTGTAAGGAAGGTGGGAAAGCTCTGTCCTCTAGATGCCTACACTTTCTTCATACTGCCTTAGCTGCTTTATTTTAGTATTTTTTTATAAGGGGAGTAACTGTCACTTTCAAATTTTATGAGAAAAAGTGATCCTTGTAAGTACCCCTACCCTGTTTCCCCGAAAATAAGACCTAGCTTGATTGTCAGTGATGGCTGCAATATAAGCCCTACCCACCATATAAGCCCTAGTTAAAGTCCTTGTAGGTCTTATTTTCAATGTAGGGCTTATTTTCGGGGGAAACAGGGTAGGGTTTTTTTGGGGGTAGGGCTTATATTGCAGACATCACCGACAATCGCGCTAGGTCTTATTTTCAGGGAAACAGGGTAGCAAAGGTCTAATTTGACAGCCACTGCCATTGTCGCCCTTGCTGGACAGGTTGGCCTGAAAATAAATGTGAATAAAATGTTAAATAGTAGCAGTGAAAATAAAATAAGGAATTTGTATACTGAATATTTCTTGACAGTTGTCCTTTAATGATGACAGCGCCTGATCTTGTAGCTTTGGCACTGACAGCCCCTCATATTTTTTTCCTGATAGGTTCCCTTTAACCACATTCCAAATGAATCTCTAAATGCCATGATCCGGTGTCTGTAGCCCTCTCATTCCTAGCATACATGTGGCTTGGAGAAAAAAAAATAAAGAATTTGAGTTCAAAATTACATTTGAGGAAATTCGAGATGGCTTACTGTATTTTCCATTAAGTATCCCCACAAAATATGCTGCTTCCCTTCATTAATCCTCCGTTTTCTGGCACTTACCAAAAGGCAAATAACTAGTCTGATCCTTGCTAAATGGATTCACTGTATGTTACGGTTTACCTCTTCGTGTATACAGTGTCTGAGATTATATGCAGATGAAAGCTTTAGATGTAAGCATTTTGGAAGAACCTGTGTGAGATCAAGCAGAAATATGGAACAACAAGGCAGGTAGAATGAAAAACGTGTTTGTGGAGAACAATTGGCCAGAAAGGGAATGTGATTGTGAGATGTAAAATTATACCTGCAGACCGGACTATAGACATTCCACGGCATACAAAGGACCCTATTCAGAGTGTGCTGGAAAAAAATGCATCCTGACATTTAGCTTGAAGAAACACCATTTGTACCCTGTGAGAAAAAATTTCACAAAGTCCCACCAGCATCTACTAAATACAGCCAGAGACTTCAAGCGTATATATCAGGGTCAAATAAATGCACCTTTCCCCATGATTTACACTTATGGTTTTATCCCTTTAAAGACCTTGCAAGTACAGAAAAATAACCGTTGAACTTCCAGAAATGCACAGAATTGCTGTGTTGTCAGTCCACAACGGGACTTTTGCCCCGTACACAAGGTCGGATATTCCGATGGAAAAAGTCAGATCGGATTATGTTGTCGGAAAATCCAATCGTGTGTGGGCTCTAGCGGGCTTTTTCCGACGGAAAAAATTTGAGAGCAGGATCTTAAATTTTCCGACAACAAAATCCGGACTTTTTTCGATCATGTGTCGAGAATTTTGACTGACAAAGTGCCACGCATGCTCAGATCAAATTACGAGACCAAAGCTATTGGCTACTAGCCTCTACGTAGTTCCGTCGTACATAACCAACGTCACCACGTTCAGAACGATCGGATTTTCCGACAACTTTGTCCGACCGTGTGTATGCAACACCAGTTTCGGACAAAATCCGACGGATTTTGTGGTCGGAATTTCCGAACGTGTGTTACTAAACCCACAACAGTAAAATCAGTCTGTATATGCACTAAAGCATGCTTGTTATACTCACTGTGGAACCTAAGGGCTTAATAATTTGTGTAAAAATGCTGTTTGATCCTGTCTTCTCTGATCCTCCCCTTCTTTCACTGTCCCCAATCCATCTCCTGATAGAACAAGGCCTTTGAAGTCACTCTGCACATGCTCAGTTTGATGTGTATTACTAGAGAGGGTTTTTTTTTTCTTCATGTGATCAGCATAGTGCCAATTCAGACAGAGGAATTAAAACAGGAAGTAGTTCTGGACAGCCGCACTCCAAAAAAGTTTTTGCCTTTTAGTCAAAAATTATAAACAAAAATACAAGCCACAGCAGGAACGAACAAGAGCTAACGCCTTTCACACTTCAATACAGTGCTTAGTCATAGCTCATGACTAAGCACTGTATTGAAGTATGAAACGCGTTAGTACTTGTCCGTTCCTGCTGTGGCTTGTATTTTTGTTTATAATTTTTGAATAAAAGGCAAAAACTTTTTTGGAGTGCGGCTGTCCAGACCTTCTTCCTGTTTTAATTGATATATGCATTGCCAGCACCCGGGCTTCTAAACTGGATGAGAGGTTTTCCACCCTTGTTTGACCTACCTGGAGCGGTGATATCCCTTTCCCTGTTCAGACAGAGGGTCAGGGGTCCTGCAGCCTCATATGACAGAGTAGAATGAAAATTCCTCCTACAAGCTTTAACCAGACACTGATAGATGTCACAAGACTGTTATATACTGCTGATGAGAAAAGGAATTTAGCAATTTATATTTACTAAAACTATTGCATTTCCATGTTGTGTGTACTGTGGGAGACCAGATCTAGTGAATGCACGGTCCAGGGTTTAGTAACACTTTAAGCTGGCCACAGATGGATTGAAATTTGACTGGTTCAGCAAGAACGGGCCAAGTTTTAATCCATGCACAGCAACTGCGAGTGACTAGTGATTGACTTCTGTTCAACTGCCCTGTCGGATAAAAGCCACTTGATCAGTGCTGCAAGTGATAGGCTACAGCGCTTATCTGTGTATTTTGACAGTGGGGGAGTCTCCTCTGTGACGGATTACAATAGTGCAGAGGGATTGATTCCCCTATCCATCGCAAATATTTGCATGGATGAGTTGTTTCAGTTTTTTTACGCTCAGCCCACTGGCTGAACCATGTATGGCCAGCTTAACCACTTTAGCCCCGGACCAATTTGCAGCCAAAGGACCAGGCCCCTTTTTGCGATTCGGCACTGCGTCGCTTTAACTGACAATTGCGCGGTCCTGCGACGTGGCTCCCAAACAAAATTTACTAGTAATACCGGCGATCAGCGATTTTTATTGTGACTGCGACATTATGACGGACACATCAGACATTTTTGACACATTTTTGGGACCATTGTCATTTATATAGAAATCAGTGCTATTTAAATGCACAAATTCCTATGCAAATGACAGTGGCAGTGAAGGAGTTAACCACTAGGGGGCGGGGAGGAGTTAGTGTAACGTGTTGTGTTTTTTTTTCTTTTACAGTAGGGGGGCGTGGCTGTACGTCTGACATCATTGATCGGCTTTCCCCATGACAGGGAACAGCCGATCAATGACAGGCAGTGTAGGAAGCGCGGGGAGAGGTTTGTTTACACAGACCTCTCCCCGTTCTTCAGCTCTGTGACCCGATCGCGGGACACCAGCGGCGATTGGGTCCGCTGGTCCCGCGGCCGTGGTCACGGAGCTCCCGACCGGGTCGCGCGACCCCACGGCTAGGCAATTAAAGGGGACGTATATATACGTGCCTTTGCCTAGCCGTGCCATTCTGTAGACGTATATCTACAGGAGGCGGTCGGGAAGCGGTTAAAGCGCATCTTCACGGCATCTAAGCACCACAAACCAAAAACACTATTTAATTAATTTTAATATTCAAAGCAAACTCCCTCATCCTCCCACGCCTCCATGCTTTATTTTGTTTAGAAATCACTTTGAAAAACCCCCCTCTAGCATTTCTGCCGTAGCCATCTTGAGTAAGGGCAAATGATTCATGTAACATTTACTTCCTAGAATCCATCTGCCCTTAGTTCAAGCATGCATGCAGGAGAAAGTGTTCAGCTCTGCTTCTCCTGCCCTCCTGAAGACTCCTGGGATGTATGACATCATTAGCCTAGGCAAGAAGCCAGGAATTACCTGGGGAAATGTAAAAAAAAAAAAAAAAAAAGTTTAAAACAAGTACATATAATACACTTTCTTATCTATTTACTAATGCTAGCAGCATAAGAATTAAAAATAATCAATGTTGATTGGGAGAGTGAAGTTCCACTTTAAGGAGCGGAATGGTGTTAGACCTACCCAGTTTTCTTTCTCTAAACTACTGTTGTGGAAATTTTATGAAGATGTATTTTAATATGTATTGTCATAAGTGTCTCCCAGTGTTAGTAGTCCCGCAACCCATCCTAAAGAGCTGACTGGGGCAGACTGACACTGGATGAGATCCGTTAGGTAGTGGAAAACTTCCTGTTGTTTGGAGAGAAGTGTTTGCAGAGTGGGGATATGTCCGCCAGCGAATGGCCCCTGTGCAATGCACAGAACGATCGTCTGGGGGGGATGTGTTCGCTCTGCAAACACATTATCATTTTAGCTGATGTGCGCTCCTGTCACCCCTGTATGCCTGATCAACGTATTTGAGGTGCCATGACTTACACCTGCAGATAAGCTCCCATCAGCAGGAATTGTAGTCTTCGTTCATTGGTTGTTGTATAAATTAATTTATCCTGTGTTGACATTCACATCCTGTGTTACATCCTTATTTGGTCATTTTCTGTGAGGTCACATCCCGTGTAGGAGGCGATTGGCTGTTGGCGGCAAACCCTCCAGTTTGAGACTTCCTTGGCGTGTGTGAATAAAAGCAAGTAGACTGCTCGGCAAGGGAGTCATGCTGATGGAGCTGAGAACGTAAGCTATGGTGATGTCTGTTTACTTGGGGATATACTGGAAATAGAATGATAGATAAGGTGCATTATATCATTAGACAAAATGTGAGCTTATTAACACAGGAGATATGGTGTGCGCATAGCGTACAGTCTAATTTCCCTGCCACTACTCAAACCCTCCCACTCCTCTATCTCTACAACACTGCTGGACTTATTAAGGCTGCTTTCAGACTGAGGCGGTTTTCATGCACTTTAGAGCTAGAAATAGCCTCTGAAAAGCGCCTGAACGCCGCCTCCTATTCATTGCAGCGTGTCTTTTCACACTGGGGCAGTGCACTACGAAAAGTTCTGCAAGCAGCGTCTTTGGGGCGGTTTGGGAGCGCTGTAAAAAGGCGCTCCCAAAACGCACCTGCCCATTGCAATGAATGGGCAGCGCTTCCAAATCACCTTAAAAGCATTTTGAAAGTGCCGCAAAACTGGAATTTTTACCAATTTTTTATTTTTTTGGTAATAAGTGCCCCACTAGCAGCCCGAAAAGCGCAGCTAAAACAGCGCTGCAAAAACGAGCGGCGCTAATAGCTGGGCGCTGCAGTTTGAAAGTTGCCTAAAGGATAAGTAGGGCTAAAGCTTTTTTGGCCCTACTTCTCCTATGGATCATAGGAGTGCAGTTCGTTATGCAGGTGACAGGTACAGGTGACAGTGGGCTAAAGTCTGCTAGAGTTACTCAGCTGGTCCAGGCTCTGGACTGATCTCGATTTACAGTAAAGGTCCACCCAGATGCCTGGACCAGTATCTGGCTCATCCTCTCAGTGAGCCGCCGAGAGACTGAGCCAGCCCCTCCCACCCCCTCCACATTGAAGTTGCCACCTCAACCCTTTAAAACTGAACACATATTAATTACACAGGTTCTGTGGCTGATTAAGGTGGTAATTAAACTCACTTGGTGCCTTATCTGCATTAAATTGGCCTTGGACCCAGTGTAATTAATATGTGTTTGAGTTTAAAGGGATGAGGTGGCAACCCTACTCCACAGCCCGGTGCTCCAGTGAGCTCTAGAGGGGCATCGCAGAGAGTCGGGACTGACAGTCACGGCTCTCTGCTCAGAGGGGAGAACTGAGCGATCAGCTGTGTTTGATTGCTCAGTTCTAACTGCAGAGGCGGCAGGGGATAGATTTAGCATCGGATCGAGTGACTATAATTTTTTTTTTTTATGAAGATATAGCAAAACACTCTTAATAACATTTTAATATATAGAGAGGTTCGCTGTTAGGATTTACATACTGTACACTTCACCAGAATAAACTGTATACAGTATAATGGCTTTTTGAAGATGGTGTAAGAAAAGCTAGTGAATGTGTATACCTGTTGACCAGTTTAGTCTCTAGCCCCATTATCACAGTGCAGCTGTATGGGGAGGGGGGCACAGTAGTCTGATTTCAGGATGCCCTCAGGTTCTTATGCCAATACTTTTTACATTTAATTATGTTTTTTTAATTATTTGCATTAACTATATAAAACCTGCCTTAAGACCCCTTTTACACTGGGGCTACGGCCACGTTCGCAGTAAAGCACTGCTCATTTTAGCAGTGCTTTATCGCTGTTTGTGTCGCTTTTTGGCTGCTAGTGGGGTGCTTTTAGCCCAAAAAATGGGTTAAAAACTCCAGTTTTGCAGTGCTTTCTAATCGCTTTTAAAGCCCTTTGAAACCACTGCCCATTCATTCCATTGGGCAGGGGCGTTTTGGGATGTATACAGCGCTCCCAAACCACCCCAAAGTTGCTGCTTGCATATTAAACCCAGTAATATGAAAATAGTTCATCTGCCCCCCCTCCCCCCACAGTGCCCACAGCTTACAAATCTTCTTTTTACGTTAAAATACTGACACTATATACCTTTTTGGATGATCTGTATACCACGGTTACATGATAAATTGCACAGTTTCTCCAGTGCTGAGAGTTCAGGTAGGAGGAGATTTCCACTGCAGCCTGTATACACGCCCACATGTGTGATGTCAATATCATGTGACCTGGCTGTCTCTGAGAACAAATGACTGTTCTCTCCAGCATAAAAGACACAACTGAGCATGTACAGGTCAGCTACTCTGCCTGTATTAGCTGGCCTTCCCCAGGTAGACAGTGCAGGAGGAGGAGGATCTGTGAATACAGGATAAAACAGTCTTTTTACACAATGCAGAGGATGAACCCCTTAAGTTCCACAGTAAGTATAACAAGCATGCTATGCTGCATATACAGACTGATTTCACTGTTGTGGGTTTAGTAACACTTTAATCTTAACTAGCAACCATTGATTTTACTAAAACCGCATCATAAGCAATTGGCATGTTTTTTTAAAGAATACCACTTCTACCTTTTTAATTCATTTTTTTTCCGTCTCAGTGCTACTGATCAAGGACAGCATGTCAACCTATAAAATAAAGTGCTACCTTCGTGGCAGGATTGCCAGGTATTATCTTAATGAAGCTAAACATGTGCAAGTCTTTGTTTTTCAAATAAAAGTTTAACACCAAGTTTTCCCAGAGTACAATGTCCTATTTAAAAAGACAAATTCATTTTATTTGTGTGTTTAGCACATTTTGGCTTGCGCTATTTTTTTTACATAGCTGATAAAGAGACCCAGAAGAATATGTGAAAAGGAGGCAAGAGCTCCACCTGCTGACTGCTTTCCTACTACTCATTATTCCTCCATTTTCTCTTGGATAACAAGTTCAGTTCTGTGCTGACATTCTGCCCTGCTTGACTGACTGTCCCCTGGTCAATCAGCAGCTTTAGTCGTAAAAATGATTTTATGATTTACTGCTCTTTGTTGCTCCACCCCATTGCTCTTCCCATGTTTTTTTTTTTTTTTATCACAAAGCTTGACCTGTTTGAACATTTTTCCAATAATTTTACTAACGTATAACTAAAGGCTTTTTTAGTTTTGGATAGAGTGGAGAGGGATTAGAACCCCTGTCAGTTTTTATTGCTGTTTGTGCCCCCGTTAAAGTGGTTGTAAACCCTTACAAACCACTTTGACCTACAGGTAAGCCTAGATTAAGGCTTACCTGTAGGTCCAATAAATATCTCCTAAACCTACATGGTTTAGGAGATATTTAGAAAAAAACAGGCACCGATGTCTATGGCGCATGCGCCGTAGACAGAGGCGCGCAGGCGCACTGAGCATGCCGAAGATCGCAGCGATATGCCGCTCTCGTGCGCATGCGCGGGAGTGACGTCATCGCGACTCCAGTGAATGACAGCGCTGGAGCAGCGAGACCCGGAAGTCACTCTGGGATTGATGGCGGCGGAGGAGGACGTGGACGAGGGTCGCTTCGGGGGCTTCGTTCTCAGGTAAGTTATTCATAATGAGCTAGTATGCTATGCATACTAGCTCATTATGCCTTTGCCTTGCAGGTTCCGTTTTTTTTTTGTTTTTTTTAAAGGAGGCTTTACTTTCTCTTTAAGGAGATTCACCTGCTCTATTTGTCCTGTTTACCATTATCATTGAAAGTGAAAAAAGAGTCCCCAGAAACGTAACAGAGGGGAAATCTTCCAATGGGGACACTAGTTCTGGTGACCCTGGGTCCCCAAGAGATTCCCCTAATTTTCAGGGATTTTCTCTCACTTCCTGTTTGGCTATGGGACAGGAAGTGAAGGGAAATCTCCAAAATGGGACACAGATCGTGAAAAAAAATAATCTGTCAGGTTATATCCTTTTCTTGCTCTATCAAAATGAAAAAAAAAAAAAAAAAAAAACATTTTGCCTATAGTTCTACTTTAAATATAACCAGTAATAATATGCAGTTTACTAATGCTAATAGGACAAATTGCTAAAAGCACAACATTGGATGTCAGATCAATTTCTGGTTAATGTATGAATATATTCTCAATTCATAATACTGACTGCGTTCATAAATATTTACTTTTGTAATCCATTATCTGTTTGCCTTGTTAATGTGAACAAATAAATGGATTCATTTCTATTACTGTATTTTTGGTGACTGTGAATACGTTAAAAGGAGTTCTGTTAAGTTGTATGCATTATTAACCTTTATGTACTGTGAGTCATCAACATAATGTATTTGTAATGGATTTACAGACTATATCGTGTTAGGGGACCGAAATATATATGGTGCGATTACAGCAGCCAGTGAAAAACTGCTTTTCTTCAATGTGTTGTGCTTTTCCACATATGAATTTATTTATTTATTAATGTTGAGGTCTAAAAATTTTACTTTTTTCAATCCTTCTAGTCAGGTAAATGTAAAATATTACATTTTTACCACTTATAGTGAGCGGGTGAGGGGTATTGACTTTCCTAGGACTTCACAAAGAGTACAAACTCTTAATAAATTTGAATGGAGATTGTGGTGCGGATGCAGGGGCCAAACATAAAATTCTGAAAGGAGGCTTTGTGGTTCTGAAGAACAGGTGAGTATATGGCTGGGAATGGGAACCAGGGGACAGGTGAGTATAGAGCCAGGAATGGGAACAAGGAGATAGGTGAGTATAGGGATGGGAAGGGGAACAAAGAGACAGGTGAGTATAGGGCCGAGAAGAGAAACAAGGAGACAGGTGAGTATAGGGCTGGGAAGGGGAACGTAAAGACAGGTGGGTATAGGGCTGGGAAGGAGCATGAGGAGACAGGAGAGTATAGGGCTTGGAAGGGGAACGTAAAGACAGGTGAGTATAGGGCTGGGAAGGAGAATGAGGAGACAGGTGAGTATAGGGCTGAGAAGGGGAACGAAAAGACAGGTGAATATAGAGCTGAGAAGGGGAACGAGGAGACAAGTGAGTATAGGGCTGGGAAGAGAAATGAGACAAGTGAGTATAATGGGAATGAGCCGGGAATGGGAATGAGGAGACAAGTGGATATAGGGCCGGGAAGGGGAACGAGGAGACAGGGGAGAAGAGGGGCGGGAATGGGAACGAGGAGACAGGGGAGTATAGGGCCGGGAATGGGAACAAGGAGACAGGCGAGTATAGTGGCGGGAATGGGATCAAGGAGACAGGCGGGTATAGGGCCGGGAATGGGAACGAGGAGACAGAACAATAAGACAGGTGAGTATAGGGCTTGGAAGGGGAATGAGGAGACAGGTGAGTATAGGGCTAGGAAGGGGAATGAGGAGACAGGTGAGTATAGGGCTTGGAATGGGAATGAAGAGACAGGTGAGTATAGGGCTTGGAATGGGAATGAAGAGACAGGTGAGTATAGGGCTAGGAAGGGGAATGAGGAGACAGGTGAGTATAGGGCTGGAAAGGGGAACAAGGAGATAGGTGAGTATAGGGCTTGAAATGGGGAACAAGGAGACAGGTGAGTATAGGGCTTGGAATGGGAATGAAGAGACAGGTGAGTATAGGGCTGGGAATGGGAACAAGGAGATAGGTGAATATAGGGCCGGGAAGGGGAACGAGGAGACAAGTGAGTACAAGACTGGGAATGGGAGAAGGAAGAGCTTGGGTTACTAAAATAATTGCAATTACACTTTATTTGTAAAAATAAAAACTCTGCTTACCATGAGCTACTGTGTTTACAGTAGCATTATATTAAGATAGTACTGAAGGAATTCTGTGTCTGAAAATAACAAGAAAAGCATAATGGCTTTTCATTAATTGTAGGAATTTGTTTAAACTGATGTTTTACATCTTACCTCTATTTTAAAAGCTCTATTTTTTAACCGATTATTTATAGCAATGTGCAATGTTTCTAATTAGAAAACCAATCTCTACCTTCATGCTTTCTTGCAGATGGTGTTAATCCTCAGCTAAGAGGCGCTGTGTTTGCTAGCAGAAGAGATGAAGGTGGCGTGTCCCTCCACACCCAGCACAGCAGCTGCCTGAAAGGAAGAGACTTCACAAAGAATATATCTTGCATAGAGCTCTACCTGCTGGCTACTAAATAGTGACAAAAATAATGAATTGATACCTGGAGACATCTTTGGTTTTAAGTTAAAAGATGTCCACAAATTTCAGCTGTTCTTTGTCCAACTGCATCAAGATCTTTTGAAAAGGTTTGGATAGAAAAGATTGTTTACTAGCAAGAAAAAGTATCCTTTGAATTTTATTTAAAGCATTGACGTTCCCCTTTATACTGTTGCATTGCCCTGTATACTGGAAAGTTGGTGCAGATGTGTTATCTGCAGTTTATAGCCAGCCATTGGTTCTGGCTACCTACTAACAGTGAAGCGCTCCTTAATAAAATGATCAAATGTGCATATAAATACATACATAAATCATGTGCAGAAAAAGTAAAAATTGTGAAAACAATCCCATACATCATCCAACTAGGTTGTAAGTAAAAAAAAACATGAAAACAGTCACACTCACCGGCCACTTTATTAGGTACACCTTGCTAGCCCCAGGTTGGACTCCCTTTTGCCTTCAGAACTGCCTTAATTATTGGTGGCATAGATTCAACAAGGTGTTGGAAACATTCCTCAGAGATTTTGGTCCATATTGACATGATAGCATCACACAGTTCCTGCAGATATATTGGCTGCACATCCATAATGTGATTCTCCCATTCCACCACATCCCAAAGGTGTTCTATTGGATAAGATTTGGTGACTGTGGAGGCCATTGGAGTGCAGTGATCTCATTGTCATGTTCAAGAAACCAGTGGTGAGATGATTTGAGCTTTGTGACATGGTGCATTATCCTGCTGGAAGGAGCCTTTAGAAGATGGTTACACTGTAGTCATAAAGGGATGGAGATGGTCAGCAACAATACTCAGGTAGGCCGTGGTGTTTAAATGATGCTCAATTGGTACTAAGGGGCCCAAAGTGTGCCAAGAAAATATCCCCCACACCATCACCAGCCTGAACCATTGATACAAGGCAGGATCGATCCATGCTTTCATGTTGTTTACCCCAAATTCTGACCCGACCATCTGAATATCACTGCTGAAATCGAAAAACTCGTCAGACCAGGCAACATTTTTCAATCTTCTGTTGTCCAATTTTGGTGAGCCTGTGTGAATTTTAGCCTCAGTTTTCTGTTCTTAGGTGACAGGAGTGGCACCCGGTGTGATCTTCTGCTGCTGTAGCCTTTCTGCTTCAAGCTTCGATGTGTTGTTCGTTCAGAGATGGTATTCTGCATACCTTGGTTGTAACTTATTTATTGTTATTGTTGTATGTTATTTGAGTTACTATTGTCTTTCTATCATCTTTACCAGTCTGCAAATTCTCCTCTGACCACTGACATCAACAAGACATTTTTGTCCACACAACTGCCACTTACTGGATATTTTCTCTTTTTTGGACCATTCTTTGTAAACCCAAGAGATTGTTGTGCATGAAAATCCAAGTAGATCAGCAGTTTTTTAAATACTCAGACCAGCCTGTCTGGCACCAACAACCACGCCACGTCCAAAGTCACTTAAATCCCCTTTCTTTCTCTTTCTGATGCTCGGTTTGAACTTCAGCAAGTCATCTTCACCATGTCTAGATGCCTAAATGCATTGAGTTGCTGCCATGTGATTGGCTGATTAACAATTTGTGTTACCAAGCAATTGAACAGGTGTACCTAATAAAGTGGCCGGTGAGTGTACTGTATGTCCAGACACTCTTTGGTGGCAGTCCATGGTGGAAGATTTCTGATACTGTGGAAGATTTACATTTACTTGTTGCACATGAAATGTGGTGGCGTTTTATCTGGGCACTTAGGCCCCTTTCACACTGGGGCGTTTTTCAGGCGGTACAGTGCTAAAAATAGCGCCTGTACAACGCCTGAAAAAAACGGCCCCATTCACTCCAGTGTGAAAGCCGGCGGGCTTTCACACTGGAGCGGTGCGCTAGCAGGATGGTAAAAAAAAAGTCCTGCTAGCAGCATCTTTGGAGCGGTATAGGAGCGGTGTATTCACCGCTCCTATACCGCTCCTACCCATTGATTTCAATGGACACCGCGGCAATACCGCCGCAAAGTGCCGATACGGCGGCGCTTTGCGGGGGATTTTAACCCTTTTTCGGGCGCTAGCGGGGGTTAAACCCGCACCGCTAGTGGCCGAATACCGCGGCTAAAACGACGGTAAAGCAGCGCTAAATATAGTGCTGCTTTACTGTTGCCGTGGCTCCCACCCTAGTGTGAAAGGGGCCTTACAATCTAACTGGACGATTTAACCTAATTGGATGATACAGTGCCTGAAAAAGTATTCATACCCCTTTGAAATTTTCCACATTTTGTCATGTTACAATTAAAAACGTAAATATATTTTATTGGGATTTTATGTGATAGACCAACACAAAGTGGCACATAATTGTGAAGTAGAAGGAAAATTATAAATGGTTTTCAATTTTTTCTAGTGTGGCATGCATTTGTATTTATCCCCCTTTACTCTGATACCCCTAACTAAAATATAGTGGAAACAATTGCCTTCAGAAGTCACCTAATTAGTAAATTAATCTCAGTATAAATACAGCTGCTCTATGAAGGCCTCAGAGGTTTGTTAGAGAACCTTGGTGAACAAACAGCATCATGAAGGCCAAGGAACACACCGGACAGGTCAGGGATAAAGTTGTGGAAAAGTTTAAAGCAGGGTTAGGTTATAAAAAAATATCCCAAGCTTTGAACATCTCACAGAGCACTGTTCAATCCATTATCCAAAAATGGAAAGAGTGTGGCACAACTGCAAACCTACCAAGATATGGCCGTCCACCTAAATTGACAGGCCAGGCAAGGAGAACATTAATCAGAGAAGCAGCCAAGAGGTCCATGGTAACTCTGGAGAAGCTGCAGAGATCCACATCTCTTCGAAATCTGTTCACAGGACAACTATTAGTCGTGCACTCCACAAATCTGGCCTTTATGGGAAAGTGGCAAGAAGAAAGCCATTGTTGAAAGAAAGCCATAAGAAGTCCCGTTTGCAGTTTGTGAGAAGCCATGTGGGGGACACAGCAAACATGTGGAAGAAGGTGCTCTGCTCAGATGAGACCAAAATTGAACCTTTTGGCCTAAAAGCAAAACGATGTGTGTGGCGGAAAACTAACACTGTACATCACCTTGAACCCACATGGCGGTGGCAGCATCATGTTGTGGGGATTCTTTTCTTCAACAGGGACAGGGAAGCTGGTCAGAGTTGATGGGAAGATAGATGGAGCCAAATACAGGGCAATCTTAGAAGAAAACCTGTTAGAGTCTGCAAAAGACTTGAGACTGGAGCAGAGGTTCCCCTTCCAGCAGGACAACGACCCTAAACATATCACCAGATCTACAATGGAATAGTTTAGATCAAAGCATATTCATGTGTTAGAATGGCCCAGACAAAGTCCAGACCTAAATCCAATTGAGAATCTGTGGCAGGACTTGAAAATTGTTGTTCACAGACGCTCTCCATCCAGTCTGACAGAGCTTGAGCTATTTTGCAAAGAAGAATAGGCAAAAATATCACTCTCTAGATGCGCAAAGCTGGTAGAGACATTCCCAAAAAGACTTGCAGCTGTAATTGCAGTAAAAGGTGTTTCTACAAAGTAATTGACTCGGGGGCTAAATACAAATGCACACCACGTGTCACGACAAGTACTTAACGAGGCCGAGATGCAGAGAGCGGTAAACCCTTGCAACTGCGCGCACCCCGACCCCCGGAGGTGGTACAGGGAACGGGTGGCACTCAGGAGCACTGGCCACCAGCAGATGTAGTCTGGAAGAGGGCTGAGGAGCTGAGCCAAGGTGGACCTGGAGTACAGAAGCTGGCTGAGGGTCCTGAGCAAGTAGCAGGGAATCCAGGGGAAGCAAGAGGTCAGGCACAAGGCAATTAGAAAGTCCGTTAAGCAGGCCAGGGGTCAGATCCGTAAAGGCAAGCAGAGAAGTCCTTTGGCAGGCCGAGGGTCAAACACGTAGAGGCAGATCAGGAGAAGTCCGTATACACAAGCCAAGGGTCAGATGGAGGAGAGAGCAGCGAAGTCAGGGATGATCCGGGTCAAAGTCAGGAAATCAGAAGTGGTAGCAGGGAAACAGGCACAAACAGGAAGCTGACAACAAACCAGCAACCCGTTTGGACGCCAGGGTTGTTTAAAATAGCCTCACCATAGCGTGCGCCAATGCGCATACCCGTGCGCTACCGCGCACACTTGGGGGCCACTGCGCGCACGCGCACCGTTGTGCACACGCGCGCGTCGCACCATTGGGCCACGCACATGTGTGCGCCGGAGCGCTAAACCGCCACGTGCGCGCACGCACAGGGACACGGCGAGCATGGCTGGAGAGAGGCCTTCTCTGACACCACACTTTTCACATATTTATTTGTAAAAAAAATTGAAAACCATTTGTCATTTTCCTTCCACTTCACAATTATGTGCCACTTTGTGTTGGTCCATCACATAAAAACCCAATAAAATACATTTATGGTTTTGGTTGTAACATGACAAAATTTGGAAAATTTCAAGGGGTATGAATACTTTTTCAAGGCACTTTATGGGACTGTTCTCACTTTTTTTTACTTACAACCTAGTTGGATGATGTATGGGATTGTTATCACGATGTCCTTATTTTAAAAGTCAGCAGCTGCAGTATTTGTTGCTGCTGACTTTTATTTTATTTTTTTCATTCAGAGCTCTGCTTTAAGCTAGAACACAGGCAACCAGTGATGTAAGTAACTGAGTTAAAATAAACTGAGTTACCTAACGCAGTTACTTTAGAGGGTAACGAGTAATCTAACTGATTACTTTTCCCCTCATGGTAACTCAGTTCCCATTACTTTGGCTTAGTTACCCCAATTACATCTACCGCCACTAGATGGCAGTAGTGTAATTCCGGTGTCCTGCCAAAAAAGTTCCCCCGCCGGATAAGGACCCCCTGTACTGCGCAGGCGCAGGGCTTGCGCAGTACGAAGGACTACGGAGCTTCCGAAAATAGCCGAACCTAAACAGCTCTGAGTGAACTCTACACCACGCAGGTGCAGTTAACATGTAATTGTAAGAGGCGATGCCGCACACTCCTGATGCTCGTGCTACTCTGCAAGGGGCGTCTATCGTGTAAGTAAGGGGCGGGTCTAGTATTACTGTAACCAAGGGGCGCATTTATTATTGTTATATATCGAGCTCTGCCCATTAATTTAACATTCGCCCTCTTCTGTAGCCATCTGCCCCTAACACAATATAATAATAATAGACCCGCCACTTGCTTACACGCTATAACAGATCTGCCCCTTAGAGTAATAATAGAGCAGCCCCTTGGTTACACGATATATATAACAATAATAATATGCGCCCCTTGGTTACAGTAATACTAGACCTGCCCCTTAGTTACACGTATAGAATATTAAAAAAAAAAGTCAGTTACTTTGCTGCGTAACTAATACTTTTCCAATGTAGTAACTGAGTTACTAACGCAATTACTTTTTGGGAGAAGTAATTTGTAACTTAACTAATTACTTTTTTAAAGTAAGATGACCAACACTGCAGGCAACAATCAAAAAATCTAAATCAATAGAGAAACTGCATACATGGTAAGTGAATAAAACAGTTGCTGAAAGTGCAATACAAAACTGAGGGTTTAATATCACTTTAAGCATGCTAAAGTGGCCTTTCAACCAGTATTACCGCAGTCATTTCATCACGGCTTATATATTGCAGCTTTGTGAATTAGGGTCACATTGTGCTTTAAGATTTGCAAAGCAAAAAGGGACAGACACTGATAGACTAAGAAGAAAAAATTTGCAATGAACTGCATATGCATGATAATTGGAAAGTATTCCTGGATTCAGTTATGTAGATTTTAGCAGGAAATATTAATCAGAGATATCATGGCACGGTAGGAAAATACTAAAAGCAGCTGTATTTGTGTCTCAGTTGGCCCTTCACCAAATCTGGGGTTGATTAGTAATTATTGAGGTAGATAGTTTTTAAGTGACCTTTGCATTCCTGAGCAATTTTACCAACTAGGCAACCTTTTCTCAGGGACCCCCCACCCCTCCCCACCATGCTGACAAAGATTATATGAATTCTGGAGACTTTAAAAATGAAAAAAAAAAATCTATATACATATCTTTGCCTAAAGGAAATCTCTGCTCCGATCAGCGGGGGGATCACCGCACAGATCCCCTGCTAATCAAAGCGAGATCCACTTTCGTGAAACAAAATATAGGAAAAAATATAGCATATACAATTGCTACAAAAGCCATGTTGTTTTTTAGGTCCCATTCACATCTGAGCATAGCAGAAACACATGTAACTGCGTGTTTCTGCTACGCTCAAAGAACGCGGCGTAACATAGAACGCTTGTTTGGGTGCCATTCATTTTTATTGCACCCCAAATGCCCTAAAAAAAGGGCATTATGGCTCTCAAAAATTGCATGGTTCAAAAAAGCACCCAAGTCCACTCCAAAAAAAAGGGTAAAAATGCAGCTTTAATGTTATTGAAAATTACCTTTCCTTTTAAACCTGCCGCAAAATGGCAACCTGGAGGCATTCTGTGCACAGATGTATAGAACACCCCCAGAAATGTAATTTTCTTCTGGTGTGATTGGCTCACTGATTTTCCCAGAAGTCTGCACTAATATACAAATCAAGTTTTAGGCATGCTCTCCAATATAAATTGTAGTTTTGGTGAGTTCACCTTTCATAACATGTTACACCCATATTCAGGGTGTAACATGTTATGAAAGGACCGGCCCTGCTCCCCCGCTTTGATGGCTAGTGGGGGATCTTTTCCCAATTGTTAAAATTTTTAAAAAACGTGAGGGCTGAGTGTTCTGTCAATGGAAAACTACAAGTTCCGACAGCTTTAGCAGCTGTTGGCTTGTAGTTCTCAATGAATTACCATGGTGCTGTGAGTGCTGTTGTGGTTCATTGATTCTTCCTGTCAGAGTGTATCGGCTTGCAAGGTACGGGCAAGCTAACACACAAACAGGTCTGCAGGAGACCTACAAATGGCATCAGCAACAGTGGCGGCTGGTGCTCAAATTTTTTTTTGGGGGGGGGGGGGGGCAAACAAACTGAAAAATACTTAAAAAAACAAAACAAAAAAACATCAATTGCAGCCTCACTGTGCCTATCAAATTCAGCCATTTTCCCATCAAATGCAGCCACTGTGCCCAGCAAATGCAGCCACTGTGCCCAGCAAATGCAGCCACTGTGCCCAGCAAATGCAGCCACTGTGCCCATCAAATACAGCCACTGTGCCCATCAAATGCAGCCACTGTGCCCATCAAATGCAGCCACTGTGCCCATCACATGCAGCCACTGTGCCATCAATTGCAGCCACTGTGCCAATCATATGCAGCCGCTGTGCCCATCAAATGCAGCCACTGGGCCCATCATATGCAGCCATTGTGCCCATCAAATGCAGCCACTGTGCCAATCAAATGCAGCCACTGTGCCAATCAAATGCAGCCACTGTGCCCATCATATGCAGCCACTGTGCCCATCAAATGCAGCCACTTTGCCAATCATATGCAGCCACTGTGCCCATCATATGCAGCCACTGTGCCATCAAATGCAGCCACTTTGCCAATCATATGCAGCCACTGTGCCCATCAAATACAGCCACTGTGCCATCAAGTACAGCCACGGTGCCCATCATATGCAGCCACTGTGCCCACCAAATACAGCCACTGTGCCCATCATATGCAGCCACTGTGCCCACCAAATACAGCCACTGTGCCCATTATGTGCAGCCACTGTGCCCACCAAATACAGCTACTGTTCCCATCATATGCAGCCAGGCACGTCCCCCGGCTGTCACTTTAACCAACCCCCCCCCCCACGGCCAGTCCGGTGGCACTTAATGCTCATGTGGCCGGGCTCTGCTCCTCTCCTGGAGTGACGGTGCTCTCCTCCTCTTCTTCTGCATTGGCAGGAAGCGGCAACTCCTGTGTCCACTCGGCCCCTTAGGCTTCCTCCGCCTTGTCTCCTCTTCCGCCAAAGCGTTAGGCATTCAATAGGTTTACCTAATGCTTTGGCCAATCAGGAGACAGGTCTCGTGGTTAATGTGAAAATAACGAAAATTAATTTGCTATGTCACACAACAGGGTGGGATCGGGATGCAGTGCTCTGTGCCCCCCGAACCCACCCTTTTTTGAAGCCTATTGGAGCCTCTGGCTCTAATCACGTGCTTCAAAATACACACCCCGCCTATCCCCGCCATAGTGTTTCATGTGTACGGCATCCTGAAAGGGGCCGGGCGCATGAATAGGGAGGGCAGTGGAGGTGTCGGGGGGGTGGCGCCCGTGCGCCCACAATGCACGGGTCGCCACTGATCAGCAACCTGCTGCTTGCTGGGGCAATGTTTTGCAGACTGTAACAAAAAATAATAAATGCACAATTTTTTCCCTTTACAACTTTACCTATAAATATTTGTATCCAATTATATTTTTTTAATCAAAGGTTATCCAGTAGTTCCTCTTAGGGTTTGATTTGCAGGAAGAGTTCAGGGTTAGGGTTACAGAGAGGGTTCCTGTTAGGGTTAAAGGTGCAGGAAGGATTTGGGGTTAGGGTTACAGGGAGGGTTCCTGTTTTGGTTAGACTTGCAGGAAGGGTTTAGGGTTACAGGGAGGGTTCGTGTTATGGTTAGAGTTGCAGGAAGGGTTCAGGGTTACAGGGAGGGTTCCTGTTAGGGTTAAGCCCCATACACACGGTCGGACTTTTTCATGGATTCTGTCCGATCGGACAATGTTGTTGAAAAATCAGACCGTGTGTATGCACCATCGGACAGTGTACGTCGGTTTGTCCGACGGACAAAGTCTTATCTCCTGCTGGAAAGATTTGCCGTCAACACGGTCCGATCACACCAAATCCGATCGTGTGTACGGTTGTCCGACCAGACAAAGTGCTACGCATGCTCAGATCACATTACAAGACCAAAGCTATTGGCTACTAGCCTCTACGTAGTCCCGTCGTAGGCAACAAACGTCACCACGTTCAGAATGATCGGATTTTCCGACAACTTTGTCCGACCGTGTGTACGCAAAACCAACATCGGACAAAGTATGACGGACATGGTCCGACGGACCTGGTCCGCGGATTGTCCGACCGTGTGTATGGGGCTTTAGAGTTGCAGGAAGGGTTTAGGGTTACAGGGAGGGTTCCTGTTATGGTTAGAGTTGCAGGAAGGGTTTAGGGTTACAGGGAGGGTTCCTGTTATGGTTAGAGTTGCAGGAAGGGTTTAGGGTTACAGGGAGGGTTCCTGTTATGGTTAGAGTTGCAGGAAGGGTTTAGGGTTACAGGGAGGTTCCTGTTAGGGTTAGAGTTGCAGGAAGGGTTTAGGATTACAGGAAGGGTTCTTCTTAGGCTTTTAGATGCAGGAAGGGTTCAGGGTTAGGGTTACAGAGAGGTTGCTGTTAGGGTTAGAGTTGTAGGAAGGGTTAAGAGTTAGGGTTACAGAAAGGGTCCCTGTTAGGGTTAGAGTTGCAGGAAGGGTTTAGGTTTACAGGGAGGGTTCTTCTTAGGCTTTTAGATGCAGGAAGGGTTCAGGGTTAGGGTTACAGAGAGGTTGCTGTTAGGGTTAGAGTTGTAGGAAGGGTTAAGAGTTAGGGTTACAGAAAGGGTCCCTGTTAGGGTTAGAGTTGCAGGAAGGATTCAGAGTTAAAGTTACAGGGAGGGTTCCTGTTAGGGTTACAGGAAGGGTTCAGGTTTGGGGTTACAGGGAGGGTTTCTGTTAGGTTACAGTTGCAGGGAGGGTTCAGAGTTAGGGTTACGAGAAGGGTTGCTGTTAGGTTTATAGTTGCAGGGAGCGTTTAGGGTTAGGGTTGTAGGGAGGGTTCCCATTAGGGTTACAGTAGCAGGAAGAGTTCAGGGTTAGGGTTACGGAAAGGGTCCCTATAAGGAGTTAGGGTTAAAGGGAGGATTTTGTTTAGGGTTACAGTTGCAGGAAGCATTAGGGTTACAGGGAGGGTTATTGTAAGGGTTACAGTTGCAGGAAGGGTTCAGGGTTAGGTTTTAATGTCTTGTGTCACAAGCAGGAGTATTGACAAAAGGGCATGGAGTGGACCGGTGTACTACACACAGCAATGTCTGATGTAAAACGGAAGTACTGAGAATGATGATAAATAATGATTATAATAATAAATATAAATAATTTAACAATTTTGCTCGAAGGAACACATAAATGTGAACTTAATCAAAAAAATTCAGAAAAGGCTAAAACTCTGATTGCGCTCTCACGCATCTTGGCCATAATGGCCACAGTTTAGAAACTAGCAATAAGCAGCTTGTACAGCCACAATAGAACAATTCTGACCTGAGTCAACTGTTACTCTTAGTTTATGAGATGAAATATGACATTTGACATGAAATGATTGCTAATAGACTAGCCTGGAGCAAACTCTAAATCAGGCCTTTGTCTAGCGTTCAGATCAGACCCTGATTGCATTTTAACAGAAGGCAAACAGCTGTGGTATTTTCATATTTATAGGGGCAGAGAAACAACAGTTCCAATTTATTTTATTCCAGTATCATGTGCCATCTATTATTATCAAGTGTGAAATAATGAGTGTTTTTTGCTTTTTTAAGGGAAACTGTAACATCTTATGAATGAAGGCTTTTACATTACTATTGTGAACAGTGCCGGAGTATTTTAAAAAAAATATTTCTTACTGGTTTTTAGGTGCAGATTTGTAGCAGGGATTTCTAGTGGTCTTGGTCAAACACCTTACAACTGACATGGGAAATTTAGTTACAGGAGTAACCCTTTAAATTTTATCTAAAGCTAAAACTTGGATTGAGTAGTTATGTTTTTTTTTTCTTTGCCGACTGTGTCACTTTGGAGATATTATCCTTCACTTCCTGTCCTTTAGACACAATAGAAAGTGAGAAGAAAACTCTTCAAAGTAAAGGAAATCCCCTGTAGAGTCCCCATTGGAAGATTAAAGCGGGACTGTACCTGAAAGCTACAAATACTGCAGCTGCTGACTTTTAATAAATGGACACTTACCTGTCACAGGTTCCAGCGATGTCGGCAGCAGAGGCCGATCAATCGCTCGGCTCTCTGCTGCTGCCGGCGCCATTCTCGGTGAGGGAATCAGGAAGTGTTACCTTTGCGGCTTCACTTCCCGGTTCCCTACTGCGCATGCGCGAGTCGTGCAGCGCAATGAGAATCGCCAGCGCTGTCTGCCGGGACACGCGTGTGTCCCGGAAGACAGCGCGCCGGGACAGGAAGTGGCGTAAACTACCGTGGAAGTTTATGCCCGGAAGTGGGTGCAGATACCGGGACAGGACAGGAAGTGTCTTAGACAGGTATCTAAACCCCCCTCCCCCCTAAAAGGTGCCAAATGTGACACTGGAGGGGGGGAGGGTTCCAAAAAGCGGAAGTTCCACTTTAGGGTGGAATCCCGCTTTAATGCCGCGTACACATGATCAAAATTTCGGCCAGCAGAAATGGATAGTTCCTGTGGTTGACCCAGCCTTAATTCTCTCACGGCCCTGTAGATCCCATGTTCAAGGAAACTGTGGACAAGAGGTTAGAAGCCCTCTTAAAGCAGAGTTCCACCCTAAAGTGGAACTTCCGCTTATCGGATTCCTCCCCCCCTCCGGTGCCACAATTGGTGCCACAATTGGCACCTGTCCCGCCCATATCCGAAGATGCCCCATTGTGTCTTGGGAAACACAGTTCCCAGGACACAACGGGACCAATAGAGACGCGCAACTCGCGCATGCGCAGTAGGGAACCGGGCAGTGAAGCCGTTGCGTCTTCACTTCCTGATTTCCTGACAGAGGATGGCGGCGGGGCAGCCGAGAGACGAACGGTCACTCGTCACATTCTGCCAACACCGCTGGAACCTGGAACAGGTAAGTGTCCATTTATTAAAAGTCAGCAGCTGCAGTATTTGTAGCTTTAATAACTTTAATAATGTAGCTTTAATATTTTTGGTGCGGATGGAGCTCCTCTTTAAAGTCCCTCATTTTTAGTGGGTCCTGCCATGCAACCTAAGGTTGCCTCATTGACTGTTTGCCAGATCCTGACTTTGTGGTCTAAGTGCAAAGCCCTACATGCTAGATCCATTTTAATGGATCCATCTGTTCTACCACCTGGAACTTTCACCTGTGGCCTACTGGCCTTTTGCTACTGCCTGGTACATATGCCTCCTCTCTATTCATATGCAAATGGTCCTTTGGCTCAAATTCTGGACAGTGGAAATTCTGTGCATGAACACCTCAAGCTGATGCCTTTCATTGGGAGAATGCCTGTTTTGTACTTCCTTAGCCAATTTAAAGAGATCATAGTAAGGAACAATATTGTCCCCCCCCCCCCCCCCAAGAAAAACAAGTTGACAGGAAGCCGGGATCAGAAACCAGTAATCAGAGGTATGGAGAAGTCCAGGAGCAAGGTCAAGGATAGCCAGGGGTTCAGCAACGGGAATCAATCAGGCAAGTCAAGATCACTAGGTACGGGTACGGGACAGCTGAAGATCAGTCAGCAAGATGCTGGGGACAAGGCTCCCCTTAAATAGGCCATCTGGTGCCAAGGGGAATTAGGGCCGTGTGCGCGCATGTGTGCGCATCCATGCATGTGTGTGCGCGTGTGCGTGCACCCCCGCACGCATGCGCACGCCTGTTAGCCATTCTATGGGAAAGACTATGCGCTTGCGCACATCTATGCGCAAAGCGTCTCACAGGAATTCCCTGACAGAAGGTGTGGACTGGCTCCAATTCCTCTTCCTAATGAAGAAGTGCCTTGTCAGCCTTTTTGGCCTTTTGGTCCCAAGAAATTTCAGATAGTTACCATGAAATTTAACTGAACTTGAGCAGTTCTGCAAATATTGCAAAGTCTTGATGTGCAAAGTTAGTAGAGACATATCCCAACAGACTAAAGGGTGTAATAAAAGCAAAAGGTGGTTCAACAAAATACTGACATAAGTGAAATTCTGACATGTTGGTATTATATCTGTAGCATTGCCCCCTTGAGGGCTGCTTTGGTTTACCTGTTCAACTACACTGCTCTGACCCTGTGAACACTTCAACTTACCTGACACTTTAGGTTCAGACATCTTCTTGAAGGCACCTTTAAATGGCACTCTAACACAAGTCACGGCCCTCTTACCAACTGCAGAGCTTGATAGGAGCCTCCTGAACAGCGATCCTGGATGAGATGTCCTTCAGAGAGACGAACGGCGATGACCCACCAGCTGCTGGACAGGGGCAGTCGTTGGATCCGTCTGATGAGGTGGTGCCGTGGTGATGTTTCGCGAACAGCAAGCAGTGTTAGGGCCCTCCGGGGCAGGGCTGGAGTCACTCGATCACCATGTGGTAGGCTGCAGCCCTCTCCCCAAGAAGTGGAGAGGTGTTCACTTGGTGAGGCCCAGGAAGAAGAGAGCGTGGAGAGGATCTGCTGGCCCTTTCATAGTCCCTTCCAGAGGTCTATATATATATGTAGGGGTACTGATGCAAATATAAAAATTAAAATTAGAAACAAATCAAACATGTGTGTATAAATATATATATATCCACCTATATAGATTTTGTGCTCAATTAAATTCAGTCTGCTGCAATCAAAACAAGCTCTCTCTGATGCTGAGTGAGCTTTAGAAACCAATAATATATAAATGGACTGCGCCAACTAATGTGATTCACTTATAATTATATGCCACTACTTCAATGTGAAACAGTGACCCTTAATATCAAATACTAATACCACCGTGCCTTATTATAGAAACTTTAAAACTTTTGCACATTTATCTGTCACCAAAAAACAGCATGCATATGCAAATCTGCTAATTTTCTAAAGTGAAAGTAGGGATGCAAAAACCATGAATTCAAATAAGTGAAAACAACCTTACAAAAAATTATATTGCTCCTACTGTAAATGATACAAAAAAACTGTATATAACAAAATGAAATAAAAAAAATGTCCAAGTAGCTTGGTCCAAGTAAGTTTGTATCACTTACAGTAGGAGCAATATAGTTTTTTGTAAGGTTGTTTTCACTAAATTGGATTCATGGTTTTTGCATCCCTACTTGCACTTTAGAGAATTAGCATATTTGCATATACAACTCGATCAGGAAGGTGTGCATAGATTTCCTGTGTCCGTCTCCCCTTTCCTGGGGACCCATTTTTCTTTTTAACAGGTAAGGGAGGGGAAGGAATAGCAGATGGCTTTTGCTTCATTTTCTTTGACTCCCTTAGAGTTGGAACGCAATTTTCCTCCGGGACGCTCAACTGAGATCCCCTGAAGTTCCCCGCCATTTTTTTTGGAAAAGCACCTTCTGTAAGGCCCTTAGAACTTCTGTGAGCAACTGTGGACTGATTCCAGTCGTAATTCTCGTCAGAAAAAGCTCTGATGGTTTTCCCGTCTGTGAGCAACTGTGGACTGATTCCAGTCGTAATTCTCGTCAGAAAAAGCTCTGATGGTTTTCCCGTCAGATCCCCTGAAGTTCCCCACCATTCTTTTTGGAAATTCTCGTAATTCTCGTCAGAAAAAGCTCTGATGGTTTTCCCGTCTGTGAGCAACTGTGGACTGATTCCAGTCGTAATTCTCGTCAGAAAAAGCTCTGATGGTTTTCCCGTCAGATCCCCTGAAGTTCCCCGCCATTTTTTTTTGGAAAAGCACCTTCTGTAAGGCCCTTAGAACTTCTGTGAGCAACTGTGGACTGATTCCAGTCGTAATTCTCGTCAGAAAAAGCTCTGATGGTTTTCCCGTCGGAATTCTGACGGAATTTCGCTCAAACTGTCTTGCCACGGTCACACCAAATTCCGACGGTCTGTAACACAGCGGCATAAAACACGTTCGACAGCACTATAAAAGGGAAGTTTAATGCTTCCGA
Source organism: Lithobates sylvaticus (assembly GCA_028564925.1). NCBI lineage: Eukaryota > Metazoa > Chordata > Amphibia > Anura > Ranidae > Lithobates > Lithobates sylvaticus. The sequence goes on from CM053038.1 coordinate 91,766,700, forward strand.
GCATGTGTCCAATTGTTTCCGAGCATGCGTCGTAATTTTGCGTGTCGTACACACGATGGGAAAATCCGATAGAAAGGTTTTCCGTCGGAAAAATTGAGAACAGGTTCTCAATCCAAAGTCCCTCGGAAATTCCGACAGAAAAAGACCGATGGGAATACACACGGTCGGAAAATCCGTTGAAAAGCTTGCATCGGACTGTTTCCATCGGTGTATGCGGCATTAGCCTCGAAGTGTCCAACTTCTCTACATCCAAAACTAAATCTCCTTTCTTGAATTTGAGGAAGTTTTAGCTCCCCTTGGTGAAATCCTTGCTCTTGGACCTTTGCTTGAGCTTCCATTACTCGCATCAAAGCATGATACAGTGCCTTGCAAAAGTATTCACCCCCCTTGGATTTTTACCTATTTTGTTACATTACAGCCTTTTAACCACTTGCCTACCAGGTACGAACACCCCCTTCCTGACCAAGCCATTTTTTAGCTTTCAGCGCTGTCGCATTTTGAATGACAATTGCGTGGTCATGCAAGGATGTACCTAAATAAAATTTTTATAATTTTTTCCCCACAAATAGAGCTTTATTTTGGTGGTATTCGATCACCTCTGCGGTTTTTATTTCTTGCGCTATAAACAAAAGAAGAGCTACAAGTTTGAAAAAACGCAATATTTTTTACTTTTTATTATAATAAATATCCAATTTTTTTTTTTTTTTTAAACAAATTTTTCCTCAGTTTAGGCCGATACGTATTCTTCTACATATTTTTGGTAAAAAAAATCACAATAAGCGTCTATTGATTGGTTTGCGCAAAAGTTATAGCGTCTACAAAACAGGGGATAGATTTATAGCATTTTTATTATTTTTTTTTTTTACTAGTAATGGCGGCGATGTGTGATTTTTATCCTGACTGCGACATTGCGGCGGACATATCGGACACTTTTGACACATTTTTGGGACCATTCACATTTATACAGCGATCCGTGCTATAAAAATGCATTGATTACTGTATAAATGTGACTGGCAGGGAAGGGGTTAACACTAGGGGGCACTGCAGGGGTTAATATGTTCCCTATTAGTGATTCTAACTGTGGGGGGAGGGGACTGACTGGGGGAGGGGACCGATCGGTGTCCCTATGTACAAGGGACACACCATCGGTCTCCTCTCCTCTGACAGGACGTGGATCTGTGTGTTTACACACACAGATCCACGTCCTTCTCAGTTACCGGGCAATCGCGGGTGCCTGGCGGACATCGCGGCCGCCGGGCACGCGCATCCGGTCCCCAGCTACGCGGCGGGCACGTGCGCGCGCCCCCCCTAGTGGCCAAAAAGCGAGCGCCGTCATATGACGGCGGCCCGCCACAAGAGCTGCACCGTCCCGCCGTCATTTGACAGTGGGCGGTCAGCTACTAGTTAATCTGAATTATATGTGATGGATCAGAACACAATAGTCTAAGTTGGTGAAGTAAAATTAGAAAAATATATACATAAAACTATTTTTTAGAAATAAAAAAATGACAATTAGCATGTGTGTATGTATTCACCCCCTTTGTTATGAAGCCCATAAAAAGCTCTGGTGCAAACAATTACCTTCAGAAGTCACATAATTAGTGAAATGATGTCCACCCGTGTGCAATCTAAGTGTCACATGATCTGTCATTACATGTACACACCTTTTTGAAAGGCCCCAGAGGCTGCAACACCTAAGCAAGAGGCACCACTAACCAAACACTGCCATGAAGACCAAGGAACTCTCCAAACAAGTAAGGGACAATGTTGTCAGAGTTAGGTTATAAAAAAATATCCAAATCTTTGATGATCCCTAGGAGCGCCATCAAATCTATCATAACCAAATGGAAAGAACATGGCACAACATCAAACCTGCCAAGAGACGGCGCACACCAAAACTCACGGAGGGCATTAATCAGAGAGACAGCGCAGAGATCTAAGGTAACCCTGGAGGAGCTGCAGAGTTCCACAGCAGAGACTGGAGTATCTGTACATAGGACGACAATAAGCCATAAGCTCCATAGAGTTGGGCTTTATGCCAGAGTGGCCAGAATAAAGCCATTACTTTCAGCAAAAAACAAAATGGCACGTTTTTAGTTTGCGAAAAAGGCATGATGGAGACTCCCAAAATGTATGGAGGAAGGTGCTCTGGTCTGATGAGACTAAAATTAAACTTTTTGGCCATCAAAGAAAACACTATGTCTGGCGCAAACCCAACACATCACATCACCCAAAGAACACCATCCCCACAGTGAAACATGGTGGTGGCAGCATTGTGCTGTGGGGATGTTTTTCAGCAGTCAGGACTGGGAAACTGGCCAGAGTTGAGGGAAAGATGGATGGTGCTAAATACAGGGATATTCTTGAACAAAAGCTGTACCACTCTGTGTGTTATTTGAGGCTAGGATGGAGGTTCACCTTCCAGCAGGACAATTGGGAAACATGTAAATGTGTTGGAATGGCCTAGTCAAAGCCCAGACCTCAATCCAATAGAAAATATGTGGTCAGACATAAAGATTGCAGGATTGCACAAGCGCAAACCATCCAACTTGAAGGAGCTGGAGCGGTTTTGCAAGGAGGAATGGGCAAAAACCCCAATGGTAAGATGTGGCAAGAAAAGATTTGAAGGCTTGGATAGCTCTGACTTACATTTCTGGATCCATTCTTCACTAAGCTGTCAACTGACCAGCTCATGTCAGTATAGAAAGAGCCGGGGGGGGGGGGTTGTCCCAACAGATCCTAGGCTCCCTCCCTGGGCCCTCAGTGGTGGTTGCTTCTCAACAGTCTCTCCCCCAACTTTCAGTGGGAACACTCTAGCAGTTACTCCTTCAGCAAGGCGTACATCTAATTCCTGGAAACACAGGCATCTCTTCCTGCCATTCCATCAGTATCCTGATATAGTCCAGAGCCAACTCAACTTCCACATCCAAAATGTAGACCCTCTGCTCTGGGGCTAGAGCTCTCACCCACTGCTGAATCTCCTTCTCAGTGCATTCACTTCCTGAGATCTCCAGAACAGTGCTTCACTCCACTTGAGCTCCCTGGGCTCTTCACCAAGCAACCGTGGCAACTGAGGCTCCTCCCTCGCAGATCATGGCTCTTGTCTAGGTTGGCTAGGGCCAGCTACAGAGAACATCCCGGATGAGCCCGCAAATGTAGCACTGCCCCTTTGAGGGCTGCTTTGGTTTACCTGTTCAACTGCACCGCCCTGACCCTGTGATCTGAGATCTAAAGCTGGACTCCAGAATGAATATGATGGTCAAGAAAGGATCTTGGATCCCTCTAACTCCCTGAGACTTTAAAGTCCATCCGCTCAATATTAGGGTTTGGAGGCTGTTGTGGTCGGACCTGCCATTTGTTTGCTATCCCTAGAGGAAAAGGCTCTGGCTGGGTAATAGCCACAAGCGAGTCAGCTTGTGCAAGCTGATACGCATGCACTCCATGAGGTGGTGGATTCACACTTGTTAGCCAATGTGATCATGATATTCACATGAGGAGATTTTTAAAAACCTTGTGTATTGTTTCCATACAATATTTATCTTCAAGGATTCTTCTGTTCCAGTTCTCTTTACCATCATTGGGACTTATGTAACAAAGCTATGGGGAATTGTTGATACATAATGCCATTCACCATTTGTGTCACTGTGCAATTTGTTGATTTATGTTCACCTTTGTCACTTTGTGTCACTATGAAATAATTGTATTATTTATTATATTAGATACACAGAGCGCAGCTCCTATTTTATAAATATCTTCTTGCGGGCACCTTTCAACAACACTCCAACACAAGTGAAATAGATATTATCTTTTAGGTTTTACTGGAGTAAAGATATGTACAAAAGGGGTATTGATCAACTGAGTTCTGAATAACAGCCAAACCTCAGGTGAGGAGTCCCCAATAAACAGCTTAAAGAGGAGTTCCCCTTAAGAAAAAAAAATTTAAAGTCAGCAGCTACAAATACTGCAGCTGCTGACTTTTAATAATCGGACACTTACCTGTTCCAGTTTCCAACGATGCGGGGGAACGAACCCCCGCTCGTTCCCCCCTCCGCTCGTCGGCACCGGCATTTTTACTGTGAAGCCACAGCCGGGCACCCACTGCGCATGCGCATGCACAAGCGGCGCCGCACGCCGTGATTGGCCGCGCAGTCATCTGGGACCTGTCACATGTCCCAGATGACTGACAGGAGGGAGAGAGCCCTTCCTGCGCCGAGGGGAAGTGATGTCACCAGCCCAGGCACCGAAGGAGGCAGACTACGAGGGACCCCCTAGCAACAGACATTTAGAGGTGAGTAAAAAAATAATAAAAATAATAATAAAAATTTATTTTTTTATTTTTTTTTAGAATTTTAATGCTTTTTTTTTTTGTGTACAACACCACTTTAATTACAGTTGAACAGCACAAAGGCACAATATATATATATATATATATATATATATATATATATATATATATATATATATATACAGTGAAAGCGGAAGTAAACCCATCGATTTAACAGTCTAAAAAAAAAGGCATGCTGTGAATGCTAACTGCACATTGGCTGTGCTCTCAACCAAACAGTCAAACCATCCAATGGCTGGTGTCATAACGGATCACATGTGCAGCACTGTGGCAGTTGAAGATTAAACAGAGGCAAAGATGGCAGCTTCCTTGGCTGAAACTGATAGGGGGGGTTTACTTCCACTTTAAATACCAACTAGAGAATAGACTGGAGGGGTTGTAAAGAATCCACTAGTTAATCCAATATGATACCACACTAAAGGGGAACCCCAGGCCGGCCTATTCCACCTTTACATCCTAATGAGAGACCAGATAGAATAGGAGTAGGATAAGGGCCCTTTAACCAATAGCAACAGCAATGTCCAGAGTGCAGGCCTGCAATAGTCTTCACTAGGAATTGGAGCTCATTGAATTATATCCAACATATGGCACAGTGATGGGATGGCAGCAGGGCAGCTTAATTTGGCTAGTGATATTCTTTAGAGTAGCTTTGGATATAGATGTCTATGTACAGTGTCTTATGTAATGCAATAAAGTGTTTCCAGGGGCAAGGTGTCTGTACACAGTGTTCAAACAAGATGACCAGGTATGGGTTGTGAACGATGGGTGACTGCCCTCTCACCAACTGCAGAGCCGGATAGGAGCCTCCTAAACAGCGATCCTGGATGAGATGTCCTTCAGGGAGACGAACAGCGATGACCCACCAACTGCTGCACACGGGCAGTCGTTAGATCCGTCTGATAAGGTGGTGCCGCGAACAGCAAGCAGAGTTGGGCCCTCTGGGGCCAGGCTGGAGTCACTTGATCACTGCGTGGTAGGCCACAGCCCTCTCCCCAAGCAGCGGAGAAGTGTTCACTCGGTGAGGCCCAGGAAGAAGAGAGCGCAGGGTGGATCTTCTGGCCCTTTCATAGTCCCTCCCAGAGGTCTGCTCGTGTTGCAGAGAGACCTCTGGGATGTGTAGTCCCGGGGTATTATCACAACATCCGAATTTCTGATCAAGAGACTACTAATTCCACAATCCTCCCTGTTTGGCTCAAAGATATTGTGACAGACCTAGCCGGGACAGAGGCTGTTGGAGGGGACTGAATGTGAGCCTATTGCCTTGCGATTATGGGCCCTGGAATTTGGGGAGACGGTGCTGTTTATGAGCTGGTTTTACTTGGATTCAGGTTCATGCTGACACAGGTCAGATTTACTGTAAAGGTGGATGGGATTTCAGTCTCCGCCTGTATACCCCAGGGATGCTGGGCAGTAGGCCCATATGCCCAACAGCATGACAGACTGAGCCCAGCCACCCTGTCTTCTCTCCTGCGGCTAAAGGGACTCCAGGAGGAAGGGCCAGTCCGCACTTCCCCCCAGCAGCGGGTATGTTCTATAAGAGAGGCAGAGGTTGGCTGGGTGAGTCGTGCTCTGTTTGAAACAATTTGTTTGGGGTACTGTGTGGGTACAGGCATTAGAGGACTGGAGTCAACCCATCTGGGGTCTCCTCCTGTGTTAGTCTCCTGCCAAAAGGGGAGAAATGTGACAGACCTAGCCGGGACAGAGGCTGTTGGAGGGGACTGAATGCGAGCCTATTGCCTTGCGATTATGGGCCCTGGCATTTGGGGGAACGGTGCTGTTTATGAGCTGGTTTTACTTGGATTCAGGTTCATGCTGCCCCCCCCCCCCCCCCCCAAGACACATAGACTCTGGATATGTATATGGTGTATATATGTATATATAATGTGTGTTGTCCCATGCTGTTGGGACACACACTGTCAGACGCTAATATCATCAACTCCAGCCAGCCTGTCTGTTGTCTTGTATAATGCAAATGAGTAGTCTGGCTTGACACAGATTCTGGGGAGTGTTTCACCTATTTTTGTGTGTGCTAATTAACCCTGAAATTGAATGAAGGAGTCCAGTGTTGATTAAGATAATTAGCTCATGCTAATTAGGTTAGGTTTTAGTCATCCGGCTGTATAAATTTGTGTGACATGTCAAATAAAAGTTATTCCTGATGTACTCCAAGACTGGTGTTGTCTAGTTCTTGGGGGTTCCTATAGCCAGATCCATTGGACTCATGTTCCAGGACTTAGGAAGCATTTATGGCGGACACCTTGAGTACAGGATCTGTCACAGATATGATGTCAGTTAATGGAGCCCAGCATTGGAGGGACATTGGAATAGATGGAGAATGACGGGGGGTGGTCTGCGGAACAAGGTAACTGTAGTCCACTGTCAGCTACATATGTTTAACTTGGATGGAGTAAATACAGCTGAATAAAACACCTTGAGTACAGGATCTGTCACATTGTTGGCAAGCAGTGGGATCGTGCTTCCTGCAGTCTGGGATATCCAAACCTCCACCGGGATCCAAGATCAGGATAGAAGACTTCAGTCACCCCAGCGGAGATATGGATCTGGCATCAGAGTTCCCGGGGCTGCTGCGGATCATCCTTTCAGCATACACCAGGCCTGTGTCTGAGGATGAATACCTGGAGCTCAGGCAGCAGATTCGGGTGGAGCTCTGGATTGGAGCCCTCCAGCTTGCTGGTATAAAACAGGGCAAGTTCTTTCCAACCCAAGAGCAACGGGCCAGTGACCAACGGGCATTGCGGATGGCATTCCTGGGAGAGCGGCCCCAGGAGCAATGGGTGACTGAGTTGGACAGGCTGGTCCAGCAGGAGATAGAGATGGACAAACATTATCTGGCTCTGCAATGGCACGCAGAGCAGGGATATTTAGGGGAGACAATAGAATGCTCTCCGGAGGGATATGACTTTGGAGGCCCTGGATTGCTGTGGGAGAGCCTTACAGATCGTTTTGTGTTTGGCGATGAAGGGGAACCTACCCTTGAGGACCTGCGAGAATAAAGAGAGGCTATGCTCGGTCTTGCAGGGGTCTCAGAGCTCAAACCAGATCTGGACCATTTGTTAAGAAAGGAACAGCATCTGGAAAGGGCATACAGGAAACTGCTAGAACGCGTTCAGCAGCATGCCAGAGAATCGGCAGCGGAAACTCCGGAGATTGTTGTCCCCAAACCTGAAGTGCTGACAACAGGGCAGAGCTCTGCTAACTTCTGCCCAGCACCAACAGTGGCTTCGGCCTTCTTGAGGGAAGAGGTAGTTGGCCTTTCTCCCACAACACTGACAGGGACATGTGATTTTATGCCAGCAGCATCTATGGAGTTACAACAAACTTCTCCAGCTGAAGATCTGGTAACTGAACAGAGGGTCCAAGACCTCTGTCCCACACGTTTAGCAATTCCAGAGACTGGAGATTTAATAGACGTTTCTGTAGAGGAGGAACCACCTAGCAAACCCCCAGCAGAAGTGCTGGCAACCGGACAGAGAGTCCAAGACCTCTGCCCCACACCTACAGCAATTCTGGAGGCCCAGGGTGAGGAGGTGGCAGTCCATCACGAGTTGCAGATCAGGACCCAAGGAGAGAATGCAGTCGTCACCTCACAACTGCAGCTTGATCTGGTGTCGGTGGATGGGCCTGTGGTCTCCACTAACAGAAAACCAGCAGAAGTGCTGGCAACTGGGCAGAGTGCTACCAACCTCTGCCCAGCACCGGTAACAGCTGTGGAGTTCAAGGGAGCTGGGGCAGTCAGCCTCTCTCCCCAACAGTCAGCTGGAGTAGATGATGTAGGGAAGCCCCTACGCCCAGCTGAACTGCTGGCAACTGAACAGAGCGCTGCTGGCCTCTGCCCACAACTAACACAGGTCAGATTTACTGTAAAGGTGGATGGGAATTCAGTCTCCACCTGTATACCCCAGGGATGCTGGGCAGTAGGCCCATATGCCCAACAGCATGACAGACTGAGCCCAGCCACCCTGTCTTCTCTCCTGCGGCTAAAGGGACTCCAGGAGGAAGGACCAGTCCGCACTTCCCCCCAGCAGCGGGTATGTTCTATAAGAGAGGCAGAGGTTGGCTGGGTGAGTCGTGCTCTGTTTGAAACAATTTGTTTGGGGTACTTTGTGGGTACAGGCATTAGAGGACTGGAGTCAACCCATCTGGGGTCTCCTCCTGTGTTAGTCTCCTGCCAAAAGGGGAGAAATGTGACAGACCTAGCCGGGACAGAGGCTGTTGGAGGGGACTGAATGCGAGCCTATTGCCTTGCAATTATGGGCCCTGGCATTTGCAGGAACGGTGCTGTTTATGAGCTGGTTTTACTTGGATTCAGGTTCATGCTGCCCCCCCCAAGACACATAGACCCTGGATATGTATATGCTGTATATATGTATATATAATGTGTGTTGTCCCATGCTGTTGGGACACACACTGTCAGATGCTAATATCATCAACTCCAGCCAGCCTGTCTGTTGTCTTGTATAATGCAAATGAGTAGTCTGGCTTGACACAGATTCTGGGGAGTGTTTCACCTATTGTTTGTGTGCTAATTAACCCTGCAATTGAATGAAGGAGTCCAGTGTTGATTAAGATAATTAGCTCATGCTAATTAGGTTAGGTTTTAGTCACTCGGCTGTATAAATTTGTGTGACATGTCAAATAAAGGTTATTCCTGATGTACTCCAAGACTGGTGTTGTCTAGTTCTTGGGGGTTCCTATAGCCAGATCCATTGGACTCATGTTCCAGGACTTAGGAAGCATTTATGGCGGACACCTTGAGTACAGGATCTGTCACAGATATGATGTCAGTTAATGGAGCCCAGCATTGGAGGGACATTGGAATAGATGGAGAATGACGGGGGGTGGTCTGCGGAACAAGGTAACTGTAGTCCACTGTCAGCTACATATGTTTAACTTGGATGGAGTAAATACAGCTGAATAAAACACAAACTGTGTCTGTCTTAAATGGGGTGATTATTTTCTATACCTACTGTATATAGGGGATCTTCCTGTCTTTATTTTTTTATCTGTGTGCAATCACCTAAAGATAGCTACAGATAACCCATTGTTAAGCCAGACATATATCATAGCTCCCAACTGTCCCTGATTTTGAGGGACTGTCCCTGATTTGGAGAAATGTCCCTCTGTCCCTCATTCCTCCTCATCTGTCCCTCATTTTAGTCTGATCCATATAGTTGTATATAAAATGCACTATTTATCTTTCAAAAAGTGTTTCTCAGTGCTAAACCTTTTATCCAAATTCTAAATTGCTGCATTTGTAAATGTTAAAATGTTAAAAGCCAATATAAAGGAATAGTAGTGGTAAAAAAGCCCTTGTGGATTTAATTAACCTTTTTTTTTGGGGGGGGGGGGTAATTCTCCTTTAAGGGGGTGTGGCAGGGGGCGTGTCCTATGCCTACATACGTTTGCTAGTAGGTGTCCCTCATTCCCATCTCAAAATGTTTGGAGGTATGCTTATATGCATCCTGTGTCCTGTACTATACTTCTTGAAAGGGATTTTACTGGTAAGTCAAAAATCACCACTTTCATACATTGTGACAATGGATTGTGGACAATGGATAAATAGAGAGACGCTCCAAAAAGGGGGAAATGGACAGCAACAGATAAATCCAAATCTAATGAAAATCTGAATAGTGTGTGGCGGTATTTACTCTACTTAATGTAATTCTGACACATCAAAACATTAGGCTTTGCGTGCATGGGAGACCGTGCCAGCAGGGATGTGGCTTCATCTCAAGATTATAGACAACCAGATATATAGTATCTCACAAAAGTGAGTACACCCCTCACATTTTTAAAAATATTTTATTATATCTTTTCATGTGACAACACTGAAGAAATTACACTTTTCTACAATGTAAAGTAGTGAGTGTACAGCTTGTATAACAGTGTAAATTTGCTGTCCCTTCAAAATAACTCAACACAGCCATTAATATCTAAAGCGCTGGCAACAAAAGTGAGTACACCCCTAAGTGTCAATATTTTGTGTTCCCACCATTATTTTTTAGCACTGCCTTAACCCTCTTGGGCATGGAGTTCACCAGAGCTTCACAGGTTTCCACTGGAGTCCTCTTCCACTCCTCCATGACTACATCACGGAGCTGGTGGATGTTAGAGAAATTGTGCTTCTCCACCTTCCATTTGAGGATTGCCCCACTGATGCTCAATAGGGTTTAGATCTGGAGCCATGCTTGGCCAGTCCACCACCTTTACCCTCAGCCTCTTTAGCAAGGCAGTGGTCGTCTTGGAGGTGTGTTTGGGGTCGTTATCATGTTGGAATACTGACCTGCGGCCCTTTGTCCGAAGGGAGGGGATCGTGCTCTGCTTCAGTATGTCACAGTACATGTTGGCAATCATTGTTCCCTCAATAAACTGTACCTCCCCAGTGCCGGCAGCACTCATGCAGCCCCAGACCATGACACTCCCTCCACCATGCTTGACTCTATGCAAGACACACTTGTCTTTGTACTCCTCACCTGGTTGCCACCACCCACGCTTGACAGTTTATCTTTGTCTCATCAGACCGCAGGACATGGTTCCAGTAATCCATGTCTTTAGTCTGCTTGTCTTCAGCAAACTGTTTGCTGGCTTTTTTTTGTATCATCTTTAGAAGAGGCTTCCTTCCGGGATGACAGCCATGCAGACCAATTTGATGCAGTGTGCGGCGTATGGTCTGAGCACTGACAGGCTGACCCCCCACCCCTTCAACCTTTGCCGCAATGCTGGCAGCACTCATACGTCTATTTCCCAAAGACAACCTCTGGATATGGCGCTGAGCACATGCACTCAACTTCTTTGGTCGACCATGGCGAGGCCTGTTCTGAGTGGAACCTGTCCTGTTAAACTGCTGTATGGTCTTAGCCACCATGCTGCAGCTCAGTTTCAGGGTCTTGGCAATCTTCTTATAGCCTAGGCCAGTGATGGTGAACCTTGGCACCCCAGATGTTTTGGATCTACATTTCCCATGATGCTCAACTACACTGCAGAGTGCATGAGCATCATGGGAAATGTAGTTAAAAAAAACATCTGGGGTGCCAAGGTTCGCCATCACTGGCCTAGGCCATCCTTATGTAGAGCAACAATTCTTTTTTTCAGATCCTCAGAAAGTTCTTTGCCATGAGGTGCCATGTTGAACTTCCAGTGACCAGTATGAGAGAGTGAGAGCGATAACACCAAATTTAACACACCTCCCCTTGTAACGAGTCACATGACACCCGGGAGGGAAAATGGCTAATTGGGCCCAATTTGGACATTTTCACTTAGGGGTGTACTCACTTTTGTTGCCAGCGTTTTAGACATTAATGGCTGTGTGTTTAGTTATTTTGAGGTAACAGCAAATTTACACTGTTATACAAGCTGTACACTCACTACTTGTGAGCAAAGTGTCATTTCTTCAGTGTTGTCACATGAAAAGATATAATCAAATATTTACAAAAATTAGATATTGTATACACATGTATAGCCTATGCAAAAGATCCAAGAGGCTCCGCAGAGAGATTGATTTGAAGAACAACAAAGGTACTTGCAGGCAACACAAGGTCCCTGGACTTTAGCAGTCTTGGTACCTTAGAAATAATTTAGGTCAGTTTAGTTTTCACTTTTGAAGCCTATTTCTTTTTATGTATTTAAAATTCTTAAAGAGCAAAGTGCTGACAAGGGTTGAGCAGCTGCAAGCTCTCCAGCAGACTTGAGCTGGAAAAGGCCAAGCACTCCAGCAGACCTGAGCTTCTTTAGCACAGCCACAAACAGCTGATCACCAGGGGTCCAAGTAGAATGACCCTTGCACCTTGGCACTAGCCCACCAGGGAAGGGTCCTTAAATAGTTTGAAGTATAGGTCTTTTTTCTTTTAATTCCCTACATTGTTATATAAAAGACCCCTGTGATTTTAAATAATAATCTATTAGTTATATATTAGTAACTGGCAAGCAATGGCATTCCTAGCCCTTGCCACAACTGGTTTCCATTATGTCAGCAATCAGAGAAGAACAGAGAAAAACACAAAACACACAACAAGGCCAAACCATCCGAATTACTTTGCTCTGATTGAAGACCAACAAGTCTGGACTCAGACTCCCGACAGTGAGTTTGGCTTTTTCTGAAAAACCAAACTATGCAGCCGAGTTTCTCATCTGATTATACGGAGAAAAAAAATAGAAATAAAACTTAGATAAATTCAGCTCTGATAGCACAGAGAGTTGGTGAGGATAAGCTATGAATAGGTTTGGACAGCAGAGCTTGGACACCCACACAGGCAACACTGGAGTTTGAGAGATCATTGAGACCCATCAAACTTGAGCTTATTAAAGATGACCTTTGACTTCTCTAAAATTTCAAAGCTGATGTTAAAAGTGCTGAACAGACTGTGTGCCATATGTAACATGACCTCGGCTCTTGCTTGCTGGAGCATTGATGGCTTCACTAATGAGAGGTAAAAGGCTCTATTCTTCTCACTGTTCTCACAACTCGCCCACTTTGCTGGCATATAATTGTTTTCTTGTTTTTATTTCCAGTCTTCTCTTTTCTTCATAATTTTGTACTGTTTATCGTATTGTTACACGTTGCATTTATTATTTGAGTGAAAGAAAAAAAAAAAACCTCAAGATTTAAAATATTATTCTTTTGGTACAACACACATGGAGAAAAAACAAAAAAACAAAATCATATTTAGGCTTTAGGGCATAGTTCACAACTGTCTTTCAGATCTCTCTGTCCTTGATTTCCTCCTCAGTTGTCCCCTTTTTTTTGGTCTGATGTACAGATCTCAGAAAATAGAGCTATTTAACTACCAAAAGTTTTATGCTAAAACCTTTGATCCATTCTTTGAATTATTACATTTGTTATTTTTGAAAAATCAGTATAAGGATGTCCCTCTTTCTAATCTCAAAAAGTTGGAATATTAGTATGTTTCCTATAAATGAATTATAAAGTAAACAGTATCCATAATGCAAAATGGGCCTAGTTGATTTGCAAAGTAAATAATTAACAGAAATGTGGTTTAATGAAAGAAGCTATATTATTATTATTATTATACAGGATTTAAATAGTGCCAACAGTTTGCGCAGCACTTTACAACATGAGGGCAGACATTACAGTTACAATACAATTCAATACAGGAGAAATCAGAGGGCCCTGATTGTTAGAGCTTACAATCTAGGAGGGAGGGTAAAGTGATACAAAAGGTAATATATATTAAAAAGAAAAAAAAAAAATATATATATATATACAGGTCCTTCTCAAAAAATTAGCATATTGTGATAAAGTTCATTTTCTGTAATGTACTGATAAACATAGACTTTCATATATTTTAGATTCATTACATACAACTGAAGTAGTTCAAGCCTTTTCTTGTTTTAATATTGATGATTTTGGCATACAGCTCATGAAAACCCAAAATTCCTATCTCAAAAAATTAGCATATTTCATCCGACCAACCTTCAAATAATTATGTTCAGTTATGCATCAATACTTGGTCGGGAATCCTTTTGCAGAAATGACTGCTTCAATGCGGCGTGGCATGGAGGCAATCAGCCTGTGGCACTGCTGAGGTGTTATGGAGGCCCAGGATGATAGCGGCCTTAAGCTCATCCAGAGTGTTGGGTCTTGCGTCTCTCAACTTTCTCTTCCCAATATCCCACAGATTCTCTATGGGGTTCAGGTCAGGAGAGTTGGCAGGCCAATTGAGCACAGTAATACCATGGTCAGTAAACCATTTACCAGTGGTTTTGGCACTGTGAGCAGGTGCCAGGTCGTGCTGAAAAATTAAATCTTCATCTCCATAAAACTTTTCAGCAGATGGAAGCATGAAGTGCTCCAAAATCTCCTGATAGCTAGCTGCATTGACCCTGCCCTTGATAAAACACAGTGGACCAACACCAGCAGCTGACATGGCACCCCAGACCATCACTGACTGTGGGTACTTGGCACTGGACTTCAGGCATTTTGGCATTTCCCTCTCCCCAGTCTTCCTCCAGACTCTGGCACCTTGATTTCCGAATGACATGCAATTTGCTTTCATCCGAAAAAAGTACTTTGGACCACTGAGCAACAGTCCAGTGCTGCTTCTCTGTAGCCCAGGTCAGGCGCTTCTGCCGCTGTTTCTGGTTCAAAAGTGGCTTGACCTGGGGAATGCGGCACCTGTAGCCCATTTCCTGCACACGCCTGTTCACGGTGGCTCTGGATGTCTGGAATCGGTCCTTCTCCACAATCTTCCTCAGGGTCCGGTCACTGCTTCTCGTTGTGCAGCGTTTTCTGCAACACTTTTTCCTTCCCACAGACTTCCCACTGAGGTGCCTTGATACAGCACTCTGGGAACAGCCTATTAGTTCAGAAATTTCTTTCTGTGTCTTACCCTCTTGCTTGAGGGTGTCAATGATGGCCTTCTGGACAGCAGTCAGGTCTGCAGTCTTACCCATGATTGCGGTTTTGAGTAATGAACCAGGCTGGAGTTTTTAAAAGCCTCAGGAATCTTTTGCAGGTGTTTAGTTAATTAGTTGATTCAGATGATTAGGTTAATAGCTCGTTTAGAGAACCTTTTCATGATATGCAAATTTTTTGAGATAAGAATTTGGGGTTTTCATGAGCTGTATGCCAAAATCCTCAATATTAAAACAAGAAAAGGCTTGAACTACTTCAGTTGTGTGTAATGAATCTAAAATATATGAAAGTCTAATGTTATCAGTACATTACAGAAAATAATGAACTTTATCACAATATGCTATTTTTTGAGAAGGACCTGTATATATATATATTAGGGCTGTTACTGATTAAAATTTTCCTGTTCGATTAATCTATTTTTTTTAAATCGATTAATCGACTAATTTCGATAATTATAACGCACATACAGATCCAACTACTTTTAGCTGATCTCCTTGCATTGCAACTCTGCATTAGTCAGTGTTAAATGTGGTATACACTATATACAATCACTGACACTAGTTAGTTTCCACATCCATGACTTAACTTCACAGTTCACACAAATTCAAACTGTAGCACTGACATAAGTAATTTTTTTTCAACAGTAACGTGACAATCCCTCCACCTCTAACTAATCACTCTCACCTTATGGCATGGACCCCTGTGCAAACAGGTGGTCAGGCAAGCGGGTATCAAAAGGGTTAACACGGACCATAAACTTCTCTCAAGTCTCCTTAGATCTCAGCAAGGACGCCAGGACATGGGTAGAAAGAAAAGATCTTAGTGCTCACCGCTTAAATTTTTGTGTTCAAACACAAACTACTCACAGGATGATAAAAACCCAGCATGTAAAGCCGACAATCGTGTTAGTTCCGTAGGGCAGCAGCGGGTGACGTCATGCATAGCTCCTCCCTGTACGCATTACGTTCAATCAGAACTTTGAAGTCACCGGACTCCTCCCCCCTTCCCTTCGTTAGCAGACGGAGGCACTTGGGGAAGGGGGGAGGAGTCCGGTGTAGTCGATGTCTGTGACATCACCGACGGAACTCCCTGAAGACTCGGAAGCCGGCGGAGAGGTGAGTAACGATCAATAGAATTTATCAATTAATCGAGGAATTAATCTTTAATTTCCACAGCCCTAAAATATATATATATATATATATATATATATATATATATATATATATAATATATATATATATGTATATATATATATATGTGTATATATATATATATATAATATATATATATATATATATATATATATATATATATACACTTACCGGCCACTTTATTTGGTACACCTTGCTAGTACCATGTTGGACCCCTTTTTGCCTTCAGAACTTCCTGAATTCTTCATGGCATAGATCAACAAGGTGTTGGAAACATTCCTCAGAGATTTTGGTCCATATTGACATGATATCATCACGCAGTTGCTGCAGATTTGTCAGCTGCACATCCATGATGCAAATCTCGTTCCACCACATCCCAAAAGTGCTCTATTGGATAGAGATCTGGTGACTGTGGAGGCCATTGGAGTACATCGACCTCATTGTCATGTTCAAGAAAACAGTTTGAGATGATTTGAGCTTTGTGACATGGTGCATTATCCTGCTGGAAGGAGCCATCAGAAGATGGGTACACTGTAGTCATAAAGGGATGGACATGGTCAGCAACAATACTGAGGTAGGCCGTGGCATTTAAACGATGCTCAATTGGTACTAAGGGGCCCAAAGTGTGCCAAGAAAATATCCCCCACACCATCACACCACCAGCCTGAACTATTGATACAAAGCAGGATGGATCCATGCTTTCATTTTGTTTATGCCAAATTCTGACCCGACCATCTGAATGTTGCAGCTGAAATTGAGACTTATCAGACCAGGCAATGTTTTTCCAATCTTCTATTGTCCAATTTTGGTGAGCCTGTGCAAATTGTAGCCTCAGTTTCCTGTTCTTAGCTCACAGTAGCGGCACCCGGGTGATCTTTTGCTGCTGTAGCCCATCTACTTAAAGGTTCGATCTGTTGTGCGTTTAGAGATGGTATTCTGCATACTTTGGTAGTAACGAGTGGTTATTTGACTTACTGTTGCCTTACTATCATCTCGAACCAGTCTGCCCATTCTCATTCTCAAGGTATTTTCGGCCACACAACTGCCACTCACTGAATATTTTCTTTTTCAGACCATTCTCTGTAAACCCTAGAAATAGTTGAAAATCCCAGTAAATCAGCAGTTTTTGAAATACTCAGATCAGCCCGTCTGGCACCAACAACCATGCCACGTTCAAGATCACTTAAATCCCCTTTCTTTCCCATTCTGATGCTCAGTTTAAACTTCAGCAAGTCATCTTCACCACATCTAGATGACTAAATGCATTGAGTTGCTGCCATGTGATTGACTGAATAGCAATTTAGTTTGTGTTACCAAGCAATTTAACAGGTGTACCTAATATATATATATATTGAACAAACACAAATCTGCTGTGCTAGGTAAAAATCAAATAAAGTTGTATAAAATACCTACAGATTAGCTGCTAGCACAATATTGCTGGACAACAACATGAATATAAAGTGTAATGATTGTGTAGCGCTAAAATAAAATATCTCAGAATTAAAATAGTAGTTAAAAGTCCATATCAGCAGGAGTCCACATATACTGTCCAGAGGAGGTAGTGATACTATAGTGCGGCTAAGTACCACAGATGTGAAGAGACCATCATCAACACATACTGCCTCTTACCCTCCAATATAGACCCTCGTAACAAAAGTCAAATGCGCCGCGGAAAGCAATCCAGTAAGATCTCCAGTGTTAATAACCCACCTCTAGGACTCTCAGATGTCTCCACCAACAGCTTGATCAATTTCATAGAGAGACAAAAGAAACACTCCTCATGGTGCAGAAATTACAATAAGATTGAATAGATAAAAAGAGTAACACTCACATGATGGCATAAAACTCGCATATCTGTACAAAACATCCTAGGTTTTTAACCAGCAAGATGGCTGCCGCGTCCCGGTACGCAATAACGTCACACATCTCCAACCCCACCCTACGCATTTCACCATCAAATGATGTTGTCAGGGGAATGGATATATATATATATATACAGTATGTCTTGCTATTTTTTTCCCTTTAGTTAAGTTATTTAGTTTAGTTTTGTAATCTTGGACTCTGAATTATCCTTTCGGCCCCACATCCAATCACTGTCCAAATCTTGCCGCCTCAACCTCCGCAACATCTCTAAAATATGACCCATCTCAACCAATGACACTACAAAGCTCCTAGTTCACTCCCTGGTCATCTTCGCCTTCTCCCTTCTCATTGGCTTACCTTTACATAGGCTGTCCCCCCTTCAGTCCATTATGAATGCTGCTGCCAGACTCATTCACCTTACCAACCACTCCGTGTCTGCTACTCCTCTCTGTCAATCCCTCCACTGGCTTTCGCTCGCTCAACAAATTAAATTCAAAATACTAACAACAGCTTACAAAGCCATACACAGCTCTGCCCCCAGCTACATCACTAACCTAGTCTCAAAATACCAACCAAATCATTCTCTTCATTCCTGATCTCCTGCTCTCTAGCTCTCTCGTCACCTCCTCCAATGCTCGCCTCTAAGACTTTTCCTGAGCCTCTCCCATTCTACGGAACTCCCTACCCCAATCTGTCCGATTATCTGCTACTCTGTTTGCTTTTAGACGGTCCCTGAAAACCCTCCTCTTCAGAGAAGCCTATCCTGCCCCACCTAACAACTATACTTTTATTTTCTTCATCAGCTCATCCCCCACAGCTATTACCTTTTGTATTACTTGACCCTCCCTATTAGATTGTAAGCTCAAACGAGCAGGACCCTCTTAATTCCTCCTGTATTGAATTGTATTGTAACTGTACTGTTTGCCATCGTGTTGTAAAGTGCTGCACAAACTGTTGGCGCTATATAAATACTGTATATTTCCTCACCAGTTGGGCAAAATCAGCAACAAGCTCCCAACAAGCTCCCAACCCCCCCCCCCCCACCCTTGTCGCGAGCACGCACAGTGGTGTGAAAAAGTGTTTGCCCCCTTCCTCATTTCCTGTTCCTTTGCATGTTTGTCACACTTAAGTGTTTCGGAACATCAAACCAATTTAAACAATAGTCAAGGACAACACAAGTAAACACAAAATGCAATTTGTAAATGAAGGTGTTTATTATTAAAGGTGAAAAAAAATCCAAACCATCATGGCCCTGTGTGAAAAAGTGATTGCCCCCCTTGTTAAAAACATACTATAACTGTGGTTGTCCACACCTGAGTTCAATTTCTCTAGCCACACCCAGGCCTGATTATTGCCAACCTGTTCACAATCAAGGCATCATTAAATAGGAGCTGCTTGACACAGTAAGGTCCACCAAAAGATCCTTAAAAGCTACACATCATGCCAGACCCAAAGAAATTCAGGAACAATTGAGAAAGAAAGTAATTGAGATCTATCAGTCTGGAAAGGGTTATAAAGCCATTTCCAAAGCTTTGGGAATCCAGTGAGAGCCATTATCCACAAATGGCGAAGACATGGAACAGTGGTGAACCTTCCCAGGAGTGGCCGGCCGCCCAAAATTACAAGAGCGCAGCGACGACTCCAAGAGGTCACAAAAGACCCCACAACAACATCCAAGGAACTGCAGGCCTCACTTGCCTCAGTTAAGGTCAGCGTCATGCCTCCACCATCAGGAAAAGACTGGGCAAAAATGGCCTGCATGGCAGAGTTCCAAGGAGAAAACCACTGCTGAGCAAAAAGAACATCAAAGCTCGTCTCAATTTCTCCACAACACATCTTGATGATCCCCAAGACTTTTGGGACAACATTCTGTGGACCGATGAGACAAAAGTGGAACTCTTTGGAAGGTGTGTGTCCAAGTATATCTGGCGTAGAAGGAACACTGCATTTCAGAAAAAGAACATTATACCAACAGTAAAATATGGTGGTGGTAGTGTGATGGTCTGGGGCTGTTTTGCTGCTTCAGGACCTGGAAGACTTGCCGTGATAAAAGGAACTATGAATTCTGCTGTCTACCAAGAGATCCTGAAGGAGAATGTCCGACCATCTGTTCGTGTACTCAAGCTGAAACGAACTTGGGTTCTGCAGCAGGACAATGATCCTAAACACACCAGCAAGTCCACCACCGAATGGCTGAAGAAAAACAAAATGAAGACTTTGGAGTGGCCTAGCCAAAGTCCTGACCTGAGTCCTATTGAGATGTTGTGGTATGACCTTAAAAAGGTCGTTCATGCTCGAAAACCCTCTAATGTAACTGAATTAGGACAATTCTGCAAAGATGAGTGGGCCAAAATTCCTCCAGGACGCTGTAAAAGCCTCATTGCACGTTATCGCAAACGCTTGGTTGCAGTTGTTGCTGCTAAGGGTGGCCCAACCAGTTATTAGGTTTAGGGGGCAATCACTTTTTCACACAGGGCCATGATGGTTTGGATTTTTTTTCACCTTTAATAATAAACACTTCATTTACAAATTGCATTTTGTGTTTACTTGTGTTGTCCTTGACTATTGTTTAAATTGGTTTGATGTTCCGAAACACTTAAGTGTGACAAACATGCAAAGGAACAGGAAATGAGGAAGGGGGCAAACACTTTTTCACACCACTGTATATGTGGTTCGTCACGTCGGTGAAGCTTGGAGGCACACAGAGACACTTGGAGACGCTAGGAGACAATCCGTTACTGAGTGTCTCAGAGCGTCTCTGAGTGTCTCCAGTGTCCCCTCACCTCTGGCCACATGTGGTACTGCATACATAAGTGCCCCCACACCTCTGGCCACATACAGTACTGCATACACCAGCAGTCACTGTGGAACGAGTTTCCATTGATTCCTATGGGGAAACTCGCTTTGGATTACAAGCATGCTTCTGGAATGGATTATGCTGGTAATCCAAGGTACTGTACTTCCAAAGCCTGCCCACCCCCTCTCTCTCTCAGGAGAAGCTGCTGGTCAAAACGAGGCAATGAAGACAGGAGGAGATTATATTCTGTGAAGGATAGGAGGGATGGGGGCGGGGCTGGGCAGGTCTAGGCATGCCTGTCTAAGAACGACTGACAACCTTTTTTCAAAATATGGTGTGACATAAAGTATTACAACAACTGCCATTTTATTCTCTAGGGTGTCTGAAAAAATATATACCTATATAATGTTTGGGGGTTCTAAGTAATTTTCTAGCAAAAAAAAAAAATAGTTTAACTTCTAACAAGTTTGAAAAATAGGCCTGGTCCTTAAGTGGTTTAGGTAAAAAACCCTTCTGTGCTGCAGGATCCCCAGGCCCCCCTTATACTTATCTGAACCCGATCTGGATCCAGCGATGTGCACAGACCAGACAGGTTTGATCCTGTCTTCTCTGATCCTCCCCTTCTTCCACTGTCCGCTGATAATTTCCTGATAACACAGAGCCTATGGAGTCAGGCTGCACATGCTCAGTTTTGTGTGTATTGCTAGAGAGGTTTTTTTTTTTCTTGTGCGAGTGCATGTGATCAGCACAGGGCCAATCAGCACTGTCCAGACAGAGGGTCAGGGGTCCTGCAGGCTCATAGGACAGTCAGAGGAGAAAACTCCTCCTACAAGCTTTAACCAGACACTGATAGAAGTCACAAGACTGCTATATACTGCTGATGAGAAAAGGTATTTAGCAGTTTATATTTACTAAAATAATTGCATTTCCAAGTTCTGTGTACTGTGGGAGACCAGATATAGTGAATGCAGGATCCTGGGTTTAGTAACACTTTAAAATTGAATTTTAAAAACTGTTTAAAAAATCTGTGAGCCTATAAGAGACAGAGCACTTTTTTTTATGTTGTCCATAATTAAAAATCATTACATGTTCTATTTAGGTGGGTAAAATAGAGTTTTATATTAAAATTACCGTATTTATCGGCGTATAACACGCACTTTTTCCCCCTTAAAATCGGGGGAAAGTCGTGGGTGCGTGTTATACGCCGATACCCCAAAAAAAAGGCCAAAAAATTTAAACGGCGCCGAAGAACAGCGGCCGCCGCCGGAAAAAAACGAGCGACGCCGGAAAAAAACGAGCGCCGCCGAAAAAGACCGATCTGTCTGTTCCGCTCTGCTCGCAGTCCCGCCTCCCTGCGCTTGCTTCCGAAACAGCAGGGAGGCGGGACTGCGAGTGGAGCCGGAAAAGCCCGAGCCGTCTGTTCCGCTCTGCTCGCAGTCCCGCCTCCCTGCGTTCGCTTCCGAAACAGCAGGGAGGCGGGACTGAGAGCAGGAGCCGAACAGACGGCTCGGGCTTTTCCGCCGACGCTCGTTTTTTTTTCGGCCGCGCTGTCTTTCTAGGCGGCAATTTCAAATGCGCAAAAGATGGAAATGACGCTGACACGCTGCAGATCACACTGGGCAAGCTGCAGATCACACTGGGCAAGCTGCAGATCACACTGGGCAAGCTGCAAATCACACTGGGCAAGCTGCAAATCACACTGGGCAAGCTGCAAATCACACTGGGCAAGCTGCAAATCACACTGGGCAAAGATGCAAATGACGCTGACAAGCTGCAAATGACGCTGACAAGCTGCAAATGACGCGGGCAAGCTGCAAATGACGCTGGGCAAAGCTGCAAATGACGCTTAAATGTAAGTGTTTTTTTTCCCTAAACTTCCCTCCTAAAACTTTTTTTCCTTAAAATGCCCTCCTAAACTTGGGGTGCGTGTTATACGCCGGTGCGTGTTATACGCCGATAAATACGGTACATTTTAACTACTTAAGGACCGAGCCTCTTTTTGAGATTTGTTGTTAAAAACATTTTTTTTTTGCTATAAAATTACTTATAACCCCCAAAAATTATAACTTTTTTTTAATACAGTTTTTCTAACACCCTAGAGAATAAAATGGCGGTCCTTGCAATACTTTCTGTCACACCGTATTTGCGCAGCGGTCTTACAAGCGCACTTTTTTGGGAAAAATACACTTTTTTGAATTAAAAAGACAACAGTAAAGTTAGCCCAATTTTTTTTATATTGTGAAAGATAATGTTACGCTGAGTAAATTGATACCCAACATGTTACGCTTAAAAATTGCTCCCGCTTGTGGAATGGCAACAAACTTTTACCCTTAAAAATCTCCATAGGCGATGTTTAAAAAATTCTACAGGTTACATGTTTTGAGTTACACAGGAGGTCTAGGGCTAGAATTATTGCTCTCGCTCTACCGATCGCGGCGATACCTCACATGTGTGGTTTGCACATCGTTTTCATATACGGGCGCTACTCATGAATGCGTTCGATTCTGCGCGCGAGCTTGGCGGGACAGGGCGCGTTTAAAAAAAAAATCTTTTTTTTATTATTTATTTTACCTTTTATTTTTTATTTTTACACTGTTTTTACACTGTTCTTTTAAAAAAAATGTGTCACTTTTATTCCTATTACAAGGAATGTAAACATCTCTTGTAATAGAAAAAAAGCATGACAGGACCTCTTAAAAGACATCAGATCTCATATTTACACTAACATGCAATTAAAAAAAAAATGTTGTCGTTTAAAAAATAAATAAATAAATAAATAAATGGCCCTTTAAGAGCTATGAGCGGAAGTGACGTTTTGACGTCGCTTCCGCCCTGCAATGGTATAGAGATGGGTGGGGGCCATCTTCTCCTCACTCGTCTCCAGGGCTTTTTTTTCTTAAACAATAAGTGTTGGAACTCAACTACAACCCCCCAAAACCCCTCCACCCACACACACCCTCCAAATCACATCAAATAGTGGGTGTGGTCAGCCAAATTTCACGAACAGTAGGAGGGTCTTAAAGGGGCATTAAATACCAAGATTGCATTACATGCAGAGTGCAGAGTTCAGGGGGGGGTTACACACAGAGTGCAGAGCTGTCACTTGTAAACACAGAAGCCGGACTTCAGTGTTTACAAGTGATTGTGGTGAGCAGCCCCCCACCCCAAGGGTCTGAGCCAGAGGTGGTGGAACTGAGTTTTACCAAGTTCCCCCTGAAAAAAAAGCCCTACTCGTCTCCATGGCACTGACGTGAGAGGATCTGATCTCCTCCGCCGCTGCCAACGGCTCCGGTAAGCGGCGGAGGGCACCGGAGCACGGCGGGAGCCCTACTCCTGCCGCCGATAAAAGTGATCTTGCAGCGAGTCTGCCGCAGAGACCACTATTATCAGAAAGCGGACCGCCGGCCGAAGAAGAGGATATCGGGGTTATGGCAGCTAGCTGCTGCCATAACAATGATATTCCTCTTCAAAGTTAGGACGTATATCGGCGTAGCCGTAATGCGGCCCGTAAGTGGTTAATAGTCAAGTTAACCAGTGCATGATGGCGATGCTAAATTTGGCCCATGCATCTTGATATCAATGACTTCTGGGTTAAAGGGGTTAAAAATGATATCCAAAACTAACAGAAATGCCCAAAATGGAGCCATTAATGAAAAACTGTCAAATATTTAAAATAATGTAAGCATGAATTGGCACTGGTATTTTCAGGGAAAGCAAGTACCTGTTTACTAGAGCTTAATTTACAAACATGCATTTAGCAGGCCGTCCCAAAACGCGCACTTTTATCAAACTGCGTTTGTTTTGACGCGCAGAGTTTACATAATAGGAAATGTTCCTGGTGTATCTTCATGGGAGAGTCCTGGCTGCCCCACAGTAATGGTCTGAGGAATGTAAATATGTTGATCCCTAGAATCAGGATAGGGGTCTCTTCAACAGCAATGTGGAGAGAAGCTTCAAAGGAAAGTGTTCATGTGCCATGTTATTGTAACCCCAGCAGATCAGGTTTCTTGCAGGTAAGTCTCCCCGTATGTATTATGTGTGATGGGTGTGTGGCCTTTTTTTCGGACTACACACACACTCACTCAAGGGGCTTGTGATATTGTGGGTGAGATAATATCACATTTGTAGTATGTGCAGGAAATAGCCTGGAGCATTTATATGGAAAGACTTGACAGCTGGATAGTCGGTGACCCCAGCAGTGGAAAGATCTCATGATAAATGAAAAATCACTAACAGCTTTTACTACATGTAATCCTTGCCTGAAAATTTTGTAATGCATTTATATTATCATAAAATTGTGGATTCTACTAAAATAACTACACCGATGCAAACGCTATCAATAAATTTTTTCAAAAAAATTGCTCATTAACCACTTCGGCACTAGAGGAATTTTTTTTTAATTTTTTGCACAATTATAAAAATCTTTTGACTATAAAATTATTTAAAACCCCCAGATCATTATATATTTTCTGAAAGCAGAGGACCTGTTTGCGGTGATACCGCACATGTGTGGCGTGATCCTGGTTTACATACACATGTGCTACCTGGCCTGTGTTTGCATTTGCAGGTGTGTGTGAAAGTCATACTGTCAATTTTTTTTGTTTTTTTAATACATTTTATTATAATTTTATTTTGTTTATTTTTTTAACTTGTTTTTTTTTTTTTTTTCAAACACTTCAGCTCCAGGGGGTTTTATTTTTTTCCCCACAAATGTAGCTTTCTTTTGGTGGTATTTGATCACCTCTGCATTTTTTATTTTTTGTGCTGTAAACAAAAAAAGTCTGACAATTTTGAAAAAAATAATATTTTTTACTTTCTGCTATTTATTTATTTATTTCAGGTACTTATATAGCGCCGTCAATTTACACAGCGCTTTTACATATACATTGTACATTCACATCAGTCCCTATCCTTAAGGAGCTTACACTCTAGGGTCCTTAACTCACATTCATACACAGACAATTTAGACAGGTTCCAACTAACCTACCAGCATGTCTTTGGAGTGTGGGAGGAAACCAGAGTACCCGGAGGAAACCCTATAAAACACATCCAATAAAAAAATGTAAAAAATTGAATTTCCGCATCAATTTAGCCCAATATGTATTCTGGTATTTTTGTTAAAAAAAATCCCAATAAGCGTATATTGATTGGTTTGTACAAAAGATATAGCGTCTACAAACTATGGGATATATTTATGACATTTTTTTAACTAGTAATGGTGGCGATCAGCAACTTATAGTGGGACTGCGACATTGCGGCGGACAAATGGGACACTAACAGACACTTTTGACACTTTTTTGGGGACCAGTGACACTAATGCAGTGATCGGTGCTAAAACTATGCACTGTCACTCTACTAATGACACTGGCGGAGAAGGGGTTAACATCAGGGGCGATCAAAGGGTTAAATGTGTTCCTAGGGCATGCTTGCTAACTGTGGGGATGTGCTTTTACTGTAGGAAGGCAGAGATCCATGTTCTTGCTTAGCAGAAACACAGGGTCACTACCTATCCTACTGACAGAACGACAATCTGCCTTGTTTACATATGGGATTAAGAGATCTGCTTGACTAAGTATGGCCTCCCATAGGTCAAGGACAATTAATGTACCTCTTATGAAAGCAGGAAACTTACATAGGACTCAGACCACAAGTTTTTACTATAAAGGACGTTATCTGTTAACCTTATTTGTAACCTGGACATACTGTGGTCCTATTGCTGCTGATAAGTCACAATGTACAGACTTTGTTCAAATGTTGTATGACAATTTTGATTTAATAAAAAGTTATTTGAAAAAAAAAAAAGAGATCTGCTCGGTTACATGCTTCCAAAGCTATATCAGCCAGAGGAAGACCATTCAGAAAAAAAAAAATGACAAAATAATCATTGCTTCCTGTTTCATGCTGGACAAAGGAGATCAAAGAACGGATGTTCTTCAGTCTCCTCCCGCCTGCCATTTTGAAGCCCTCTGATGTATGTAGCTCCTGGTAAGAGTGGGATGGCCCAGGAACCATACGCAGGGGGGTTTAGGGGACTGCGCCCCCGAAACTGTGAAAGTTATCAGTGACTATACAGCCACTGAATCACTCTCACTTTACAGCCAGGAGCCAGCTGAAAACAACAAGCTTAACTCTTTATTCTTTGTAGTACGTAGTATGCCCAAAGAGCTGAACTGGTTAAAATGTAACTAAACCCACAACAGTATCTAAATATGCAGTAAAGCATGCTTGTTATACTCACTGTGGAATCTAAGGGGTTAATCCTCTGCATTGTGTAAAAAAAAGTCTGATCCTGTCTTTTCTGATCCTTCTTTTACTGCCCCCACCCCATCTGCTGGTAGAACAGAGCATTGGGGGCACTCTGCACATGCTCAGTTTGGTGTGTATTGCTAGAGAGCTTCTTGTTTTTGGGGGGGGGGGGGGTGGAGAAAAGTAAGAAAGTAAGGGGTTATGCAGCCTCAAAGGACAGACATAGGATAATGAAAACTCCTCCTACAAGCTTTAACCAGACACTGATAGAAGTCACAAGACTGCTATATACTGCTGATGAGAAAACGTATTTAGCTGTTTTATATTTACTAAAATAATTGCACTTCCATGTTCTGTGTACTGTGGGAAATCAGATATAGTGAATGCAGGGTCCTGGGTTTAGTAACACTTTAGGTTGGATTCACACCTAATACCGATGCGGCTCACAGCAGGGGTCCTGTGCGTCCTGGTTCACCGTTTCAGGTCCGGACCTGAAACGGACCAAAAGACGCACAGGGCTTCAGTGCAATTCACACCAGAGCCACATCTGAGATGTGTGAACCGGTCACATTCTCCTGCTAATGCGAATTGGATACGGGGAACCTGCATCCAATTTGGAATAGTGTGAACCCAGCCTTAAGCTTCTAAAGTGAAATTAGCTTGAAGGAAAAAAAAAGATCCTTTTTTTTTCTTAGAAGGGGTATTTAGGGTAGTTTCGTAATTTAATGTTCTTTGTATTTGTGTGCCTTTTTTTGCATATTTGTTTGTCGCTTGTGTAATGTAATTTTACGTTTTTTATTTAACTTTTTTTGTTGTGTTTTTTTTTCTTTTGTAGAAAACAAGCTGTTATTGGCACAATAACAGGGTTAGATTTGTTGAAAGTGTTTTCGTAACTGTTAGGATCCATGTAAAACCCACTGCACCCTTAGACCTGGTTCACACCTATGCAGGTTGCAGTTTGCATATTCCAGATGCATTTTGCGTTTTTCAATACATGTTTTTGATCCATTGAAGTCTATGGAACCAAAAACCAGAAAAAAAAAGTCCCTAGTCCTTTCCATAAAATGCAAAGATGTGAACTACATCCATAGGAAACCATGTTAAATAGACTGTAGAGTGTTTCTGCAAAACTGAAAACGCACTAAAAAAATGCATAGGTGTGAACCCGGACTAATAAACTACCAAAACCAACTTTGAGGCTGGATTCACACCGCAGCACGCTCTGGCTCACCGCAGGAGTCCGGTGCATCTCCATTCACAGTTACAGGTCCGACTTCAACACAAATTTTTGGCTGAATTTGGACCTGGGAGGGACCAAAATACGCACATGACCACTGTGCAATTCGCACCGGTGCCCCTGGAGAAATGTGTGAACCGGCTCCATAGAAAGCCGGTCACAATCTTCTGCTATGCGAATTGTATGCGTGGAAACCCAAATCCAATTCGCAATAGTGTGAACCCAGCCTAACTGTATTTTCACCCTGCACAGTGCAGATGGAGTTAAATATGGTAAACAGTTGCCCAGCTCCCTCATAAGCAAAGAAAACTTACTAGGATTTTTCCTTGCAGGTGGGACAAGAATAGAGCATCTAAAAAAGATAAGCTACAATTTTTCTATATTTTAAAGCGGTTCTGCACTCATTTCATTTAGTAAATCTCTTTGCCTTCCAAATCAGGCAAAGAGTACTAAATGAAATGTTTTTTTTTTTTTTTTATTTTTTACTTACCTTGTAATTGAAGACTTCCGGTCTTCTCCCTCTGCGGCGGAGGGCGGGGTCTTGCGTCGATCGTCGTCACGCCGCACTGTCTCCTGGGATCTGGTGTCATTGATCCCAGGAGTCAGTGCGGGCATCTTCCGAAATCTCGCGAGATTTCGGCCACATCTTCCGAAATCTCCCGAGATTTCGGCCGCATCTGCCGAAATCTCGTGAGATCTCGGCAGATGAGCCGTTACTGCGCACGCGCGAGTAACGGCAGTGCATGCTGGGCCATCTAAAGTCCCTGTGGGTGTTTCACATGCCCACAGGCAAGATGGCCCCCAGCACTAAAGAAGAAGACGAGGAACTTCATCGGACGAAAAACGGCGGCGATCGAGATGGAAGATGGAACAGGTGAGTCCCCTAATAAAGGTAAGCACACTTTACATTACATCCTAAAAAAAAAAATTTTTTTTTCAGAGTGCAGAACCGCTTTAAGTTATGCTATGTGAATAGGGACATGGAACAAATATAAAGTATGTTATCTCAGTTTGACTTAGGAAGTGAAAATACACTTTAACCACTTCCGGACCGCCGCATATATATATACGTCCTAAGTTTGAAGAGGAATATCGTTGTTATGGCAGCAGCTAGCTGCCATAACCCTGGTATCCTCTTTTTCAGCCGGCGGTCCGGTTTCCGATAATAGTGGTCTCTGTGGTGGATTCGCCACAAAATTACTTTTATCAGCGGTGGAAGAGGGGCACCCCCTTCCCGCCACGTTCCGGTGCCCTCCGCCGCTTACCGGAGCAGTCGGCATCGGCGGAGGCGATCGGATGTTGTTCCATGCTGGGTATGGAGATGAGTGAGGGGAAGATGGCCCCCACCCTTCTCCATACCATTGCAGGGTGGAAGCAACGTCAAAACGTCACTTCCGCTCATAGCTCTTAAAGGGCCATTAGACAGAGCGATTTTCTTTCCTGCAACCACAGTGAATGACATTGATTATCTTGTTACAATGGCATCTGAAAATCAGTGGAATATATTAGGCAGCAAGAAAACATGCTGTCCCTGAAGTTGATGTGTTGAAAGCAGAAAAAATAGGCTTCGCAGTTCATTGCATATGGGGCTGCGTAGACATAGACTGGTCAGGGTGTCCATGCTGACCCGTGTCCACAGCCAAAGGCGCCTACAATGGGCATGTGAGCATCAGAACTGGACCAAGGCGTAATGGAATAAATCACGTTTTCTTTTACAATTACATTATGTGGATGGCTGGGTTTGTATGCATCGCTTACCTGGGGAAGAGATGGCTCCAGGATGCAGTATGGGCAAAAGGCAAGCTGGTGGAGGTGAGATGCTTTGGACGTTCTTCTGAGAAATCTTGGGTTTTGCCATTAATGTGGATGTTTTTTGACGGATACCACCTACCTAGACATTGTTGCTGACCAAGTACACCCCATCATGGAGACGGTATTATCTGATGACAGTGGCCCCTTTCAGGACTGCAAAAGCGCTTCAAATATGGTTTGAGAAACACAACCAGTAATTTGATGTGTTGAGTTGGCCTCCTTTTTTTTCCAGATCTCAGTCCATCAAGTATCTGTAAGATGTGCTGGAAAAACAAGCTTGATCCATGTAGGTCCCACGTTTCAACTTACAGGACTTAAAGGATCTGCTACTGACAGCCTAGTGTCAGATGCCACAGCATACCTTCAGAGGTCTAGTGGTGTCCATGCCTTGACAGGTCCGGGCTGTTTCGGCAGCAAAAACTGAAACGTATTCAATATTAGGGGAGTGGTCCTAAAGTTATGACTGATTGGTGTATATCAATAATATAACAGTATAGATAATATGCAAAACATAATATGGTTTGGCTGCTAATTATCTCAAGTTTTGAAGAACAGTCTTTGGTTCTGAAGACAACTTCCTAGTAACTCTTGCACTTCCTACTTTTCATAAATGATCAGGCTTCAGAACTGTTGCACCTGATATGACAAGTATTGTTCTGAAGGGAGTCACCCAAAAGTGATATTTATCTATTGAGCTCAATTGGCTCAATTTAGCCTAACTGACTGAATCAGATCCTGATTTCGTACAGTGCCTTGAAAAAGTATTCATACCCTTTGCAATTTTCCACATTTTGTCATGTTACAATCAAAAATTTAAATGTATTTTATGTGATAGACAAAGTGACACATAATTGTGAAGTGGAAGGAAAATGATAAATGGTTCTCAACATTTTTTACAAAAATCTGAATCTGAAAAGTGTAGCGTGCAATTGTATTCAGACCCCCTGAGTCAGTACTTCGTAGAACCACCTTTTGCTGCAATTATAGCTGCAAGTCTTTTTAAGTATGTCTCTACCAGCTTTGCACATCTAAAGAGAGACATTTTTGGCCATTGTTCTTTGCAAAATAGCTCAAGCTCTGTCAGATTGGATGGAGAGAATCTGTGAACAGCAATTTTCAAGTCTTGCCACAGATTCTTAATTGGATTTAGGTCTGGACTTTGACTGGGCCATTCTAACACATGAATATGCTTTGATCTAAACCATTCCATTGTAGCAAATCGTATTTGGCTCCAACCATCTTCCCATCAACTCTGACCAGCTTTCCTGTCCCTGCTGAAGAAAAGTATCCCCACAACATGATGCTGCCACCACCATGTTTCACGTGGGGATGGTGTGTTCAGAGTGATGTGCAGTGTTCTTTTTTTCGCCACGCATAGCATTCTGCTTTTGGGCCGAAAAGTTCAATTTTGGTCTCATCTGACCAGAGTACCTTCTTCCACGTGTTTGCTGTGTTCCCCATATGGCTTCTCGCAAACCGCAAATGGGACATCTTATGGCTTAATCAACAATGGCTTTCCTCTTGTCACTCTTCCATAAAGACTTGATTTGTGGAGCGCACAACTAATAGTTCCCCTGTGAACAGATTCTCCCACCTGAGCTGAGGATCTCTGCAGCTCCTCCAGAGTTACCATGGGCCTCATGGCAGCTTCTCTGATTAATGCTCTCCTTACCCGGCCTGTCAGTTTAGGTGGACGGCCATGTTTTGGTAGGTTTGCAGTTGTGCCATACTCTTTCTATTTTCGGATAATGGATTGAACAGTGTTATGTGAGATGTTCAAAGCTTGGGATATTTTTTAGTATAACCTAACCCTGCTTTTTTTTTTTTTAACAAATGGAACCTAACCCTACTTTAAACTTCTCCACAACTTTATCCCTGACCAGTCTGGTGGGTTCCTTGGTCTTCATGAGGCTGTTTGTTCACTAAGGTTCTCTAAAAAACCTCTGAGGGTTTCACAGAACAGCTGTATTTATACTGAGATTACATGACACACAGGTGGACTCTATTTACTAATTAGGTGACTTCTGAAGGCAATTGGTTCCACTAGATTTTAGTTAGGGGTATAAGAGTAAAGGGGGCTGAATACAAATGCACGCCACACTTTTCAGATATTTATTTGTAAAAAAATGTTGAAAACCATTTATCATTTTCCTTCTACTTCACAATTATGTGCCACTTTGTGTTGGTCTACAGGGATCTCCAAACTACGGCCCTCCAGCTGTTGCAGAACTACATGTCCTATGAGGCATTGTAAAACTCTGATATTCACAGACACGACTAGGCATGATGGGAATTGTAGTTCCTGAACAACTAGTTTGGAGACCCCTGGACTATCACATAAAATCCCAATAAAACACATTTACGTTTTTAGTTGTAACATGACAAAATAAGGAAAGTTTCAAGGGGTATGAATACTTTTTCAAGGCAATGTATATATGCTGGATACCCTAGCCGTGAGATCTCCCTGCTATAATTCCCAACTCTGTTACTGTCCACATGGGGCGTTTGGGGTGTTTTTGACCACCTTTGTGTGTACCAGTAACTGCTGTAGCATTCACCATAATATGAAATAAATAAAACAAAGCAACATAGAGACTAGGTAGTGCAATGGGGTCTGATTGGCCATTTTCTGCCAGCCAGATATCAAGACAAATTCAAGTACACATACCAAATACATTGCTGTGTAAAGACTTCATTTTTGAATGAATAAAAAGCTGCCCTAATTCGTGTTTTTATATGTGACTGGAGTTCATCATTAACGTAAAAGAAGATAAACTTTTTTTGCAGAAACCCTATGCATGCCCCTGCAGTGTTAATGGTAGTCATTTAATTTCATAGGAGGCCGTTCAGACCTTTTGTATCACTTGCCCTTATCTTTAGATTGTAAGCTCTCATGAGCAGATCCCTCCTAACCCTCTTGTTTTGAATTGTTTTGTAACTGTACTGTCTTCCTTTATTTTGTAACGCAAACTGTTTGCGCTTTTTAATTCCTGTAAATTAATATTAATAATTTCTTGACAGTTGCTGGACATCAAGTCTCTCCAGCAGCAGGGCCCATTATAAAGTGCCATGTGACATGAGTTGGACCAGTGTGATTTTTTTTCTATTGCTGGACTGTGACATCAAAATATAGACACATGGCCAGGCACACAATAACAAAGGGACAGCAAAGCGATCTTAGTCAGTAGAGGAGCGCCCTCTGTTATCACTAGCAGGTAACTACACCAGAGTTCTCTTTTATTGTCTACAGTTAAGATTTGCTAAGTCATCTTTGAAACTGCCAGAACTGGAGAAATCTTTCATATATTTTAGGGGATTTTATTTTAGGTATATCTTTATCAATAAAACAGTGCTAGGCAGACTAAGGGCAACTCTTCTGGAAAAATAAGTTTTCTTAAGTATCCAGTAACTTTTCTCTAATAAAAAAAAAAAAAAAAATCATATGCTTGCAAAATATACATAGCGTGGTGCCAGATATTACTGATGCTTCCAGGTACATCAATTCATGCATCTTATGTCACTCACACACGATCGGAAATTCGGCCAGCAAAAGTCCGATGAGAGCTTTTGGTCGGAAAATGCGACCGTGTGTATGCTCCATTGGACTTTTGCTGGCCAAATTCCCCCCAGCAAAAGATTGAGAGCAGGTTCTCAATTTTTCGGTCGGAAAAAATCTCGATCGGAAATTCCGATCGTCTGTACCAATTCAGATGCGCAAAATTCCTGCGCATGCTCGGAAACAATTCGACGCATGCTCGGAAGCATTGAACTTCATTTTCTCGGCTCGTCGTAGTGTTGTACGTCACTGCGTTCTTGACGGTCGAAAGTTCAGCGAACTTTTGTGTGACCGTGTGTATGCAAGCCAAGCTTGAGCGGAATTCCGTCGGAAAAACCATCCAAGATTTTTCCGATGGAAAATCCACTCGTGTGTACGCGGCATTAGAATAGATCCCAACCAGTAAAATCTCAAGGAAGTGTTATCATTCAATTTTCTTGTGCAGGGACTTCTTGTTAAAGCAGAACTAAAAGTCTAAAATAAGATTAAACATTTTTTTTAAAACTTTATTGCAGAAGTACATTGATCTGTACATATGTAGTTAAGGGTACATGCTTGGCACGGTGCCTACTGTAGCATACTGCACTGGCCAATCAAAAAAGAAGATGCCAGCATCGGCGAGGGACCTTGCTGATGTCAGATCATTGGATGGAGGGGAGTATTGCAGACTCTGGTTCCACTTTAAAGGCTGACAACACTCAACATTTGTTCCCTGGTGTTGTCACCCAGTAAGTTGCTTCCACAGTGGAGACTGCAAGCGGTTTACAAAGGGACGTTCTACTGTTGTCACTATCAGGTAACACCCCCCATGAAGATTGATGTGCAGCAGCTGCTGGAGTATACAGCATATACGTAGACAGGAAATCACTGCAAAGATGGTGCAGGAGATCAGCAGTGCTGATATGCAACTAAGAATAAAAAAATAAAAAAAAAGAAGAGTATTTTATTTGAAATGACAGTTGTTTATGATACACAGTCCTTTAGCAAATGAAATGCATTCAGTTAGGCTTACACTTAATTTTAACTGGAAATTTTGAAATGCAAATAGAAATCATTTGTATTAAACAGACAGCAGAAACAAAGATACTTTGCTGGCCAGGAACAAGTAGAAATGAGAGGCTGGATTCAAATTTGAAGACGATTGGTCAGAATGTAGGTCAGGGGCTCTGGTAGGTCAGCTCTCAAAATCGGGGGGTGTCCCGCAAACAAGGAGCCCACAAATTCAAAGTCCAATGACTGCACCAACAGCCAGAGAGCCCAAAAATCTTTAACCTCTTGACCTCCGGAAGATTTAACCCCCCTTCATGACCAGGCTTTTTTTTTTGTGATGCAGCACTGCGTTTAACTGACAATTGCGCAGTACTGTACCCACATAAAAATTCATGTCATTTTTCCCACAAATCGAGCTTTCTTTTGGTGGTATTTGATCACCTCTGTGTTTTTTTTTTTTGCGCTATAAACAAAAAAAAAAAACAGACAATCTTGAAACAAAAAAAAAAATGTTACTTTCTGCTATAAAACATATTATCCAATAAAAATCAATTTTGGGCAATATGTATTCTGCTAAATATTTTTGTTAAAAAAAAATCCCAATAAGGCATATATTGATTGGTTTGCACAAAAGTTATAGCGTCTACAAACTATGGGATATTTTTATTTTATTTATTTTTTACTAGTAATGCCATAAATCAGCGACTTATAGCAGAACTGCGATATTGCGGGGACATTCTGACACTAACTGACACTTTTTGGGGACCAGTGACACTATTACAGTGATCAGTGCTAAGAAAATATGCACTGTCACTGTACTAATGACACTGGCTGGGAAGGGGTTACCATCAGGGGTGCCTAGCCTGTGCCTAGCCTGTGTTTTACTACACTGTGGGAGGTTCTTTTACTAGGGGGGAACATGGATCCTAGTCCTTGCTTTGCAGAGACACAGGATCCATGCCTTTTCTCCTGTCAGAATGACAATCTGCCTTGTTTACATAAGCAGTTCTGTCTCTGTGGCTGATGATCAGCCACATCGAATCCGCGGTACACCCCTGATTAGCTCCCGCTGTTAGCAGCGAGCTGCCGGCAGCGCGCATTCGCACCGCTTACACGGAAGTGCAGGATAACGGATATATACTCAATCCTGCGCACAGCGAACGTCTTGTAGCAGTAAAACTGCTTTAGGGTGGTTGGCAAGTGGTTAAAAAATGATTGGATTACAAATGACAACACAGAACATCCAACACGTTTTAGGGGTTCAGGGATCTCCCCCTTCTTCAGGTCTCCAACATAATGGCCGCATTCATCTAAGAAAGGTTTGTTCTTCACAAAATTTCTCCAGCAGCCCATAAATTATTCTTTATTTTTTTCATCCAGCGGGTTTAATGAAAAAAAATTACTCGATTCCCCCATCCGCACACTTGATGTAGAGGGAATCCTCCCATTGAGCCTTTGTATTTTGTAAGTTATAATACACTGATCAGTGCAGCTAACTAAGGCCAGTGGTGCTGATCAAGTGGAAAAATACGACAGGGTGGTATAAGTCAATCAGGAATTTGACTTCTGTATACCTGCCCAAAAATGGATCAAAATTTGTCTGGTCCCTTCTGAACCGACCAAATTTCGATCCATGTAGAGTTGGCTTTAGAACAATAAAGGCACACATTGTTATATAAAGAAAATCCTCCTTCTTTCTGCATATATTTATTGCCATAAATCTGACTTGTGAAAGTTGCAAATACAAATGAAGATATTGTTTGAATCTACAGAGAATAGGAACTTGGGCAATCTATAGGAAATCTCTTGATTTACCGCCTCTGAATGGCAAAATATCTTTAGGTGAGTTTCCTGGTCAATAGAACATTCTCCATATAATACATGTGACTGATGGTAGCCACTCTGGCGGTATGATTATGTCAGATCTTTGCGTCTCAAAGTGGTACAATGTTTTGTATAGAATTTTGGCGTTTGGCCTGTAATTCTTAGTAATAACACACTTAAATCTGTCCAAACAAGAGTCTAGTAGACATCCCGAGTATGATAACGTTTGAAACACAAAATCATAAATTATAATATAATAAATAACTATAAATAATTATAAAAAAATAATAATAAAATGATTTTCCCCACGATGCACTATCGCTCAATTCTGCAAGTGTTCTAATTTACTATCGCTGTTTTCTAGCGGTTCTAAAACCACTTTTGACGTAAAGGGACACTTTTTGGTTGCCATGGACAATCTCAAGTTTCCAGGCAGAAAGAACAGTATTTATAATATAAAACTGCATGCAGGGCACTGGACAAAACATTAGGGACAAGAGGGATGTGAAATGATTTGATACAGTAATGTAATCTGTAAGTATACAGTGTACTGAATGTATTATGTTTTGTGTACTTTTTGAATTTGTCGCTGGGCTCCGCCACCATGCGTCGCGGTGCTCGCAGGGAACGGAGCCCGGCACACAGTGCATTGGGTGGAGGACACAACCCGCAGACACAGCGGGGGGACATCGCAGGATCCTGGTGAAAAGGAGAGTAACCTGGACCAGGATTCTGCAATGCAATCCAGAGTGTGGCTCAGGGTTACCGTGAATGGTACTGAAATTTAACCCCGAGCCACACTCGGGATTACCGCCAGGGAGGTTAAAGAGATCAGCATTTAACATGAAAACTATCACAATTAGTTATATTTTAGTTATGAGTTATAACCCCTGTCTGTTTTTTTTTTTTGCCACCTGTGTCCCATTGCATAGCTCCCAACTGTCCCTGATTTTGAGGGACTTTCCCTGATTTGGAGCAATGTTCCTCTGTCCCTCATTCCTTCTCATTTGTCCCTTATTTTGGTCTGATCTATAAGGATGTATATAAAATGCACTTTTTATCTATCAAAAAGTGTTTTCCAGCACTAAACCTTTCATCTGATTTCTGAATTGTTGCATTTGTAAATTCCAAAAGCCAATATAAAGGAATAGTTTCCCTTTCAAGGGTGTCTCAATTGATGCAGTTTATTGCCCAAAGAGCCTTCATTGGTGAGTCACGTGGTATTTTTTCTGTGAGATTTTATTTTTCCATAGATGTTTTGAGAGACGCCTCCTGAAGAAGCGGCATAGGCCGCGAAACTTGTTGAGGACCACGTCTATACCTACATCATTGTGTCTCCATACACCTGTGGGGGGCCTTTAAATAGCTTTTAATTTTCTATTTCTTTTTTATTTTCATGTGGTATTTATTCAACAATTACTTACTTGTTCTTGTTATCAACTGTGTATTGTTTGTTTATTTTGTAATAAATGCTAAATTTTGTATATAAATTCCTTGTTGTACATCTGGGCACCGAGATAGTCCTAACCATCATTGATGATCGAGGGCATTGTTTGGAGTAGCCCTTGACTAATCTCCCCTTTCTTCATAAAGGAATAGTAGTGGTTAAAAAAAAGCATTTTGTGAGTTTAACCAATCTTGTTTTTTTGT
Organism: Lithobates sylvaticus; assembly: GCA_028564925.1. Taxonomy (NCBI): domain Eukaryota; kingdom Metazoa; phylum Chordata; class Amphibia; order Anura; family Ranidae; genus Lithobates; species Lithobates sylvaticus. The sequence goes on from CM053038.1 coordinate 91,804,564, forward strand.
AAAATTCTCCTTTAAGGGGGCGTGACCAGGGGTGTGCCTGCATACTTTTGCTGATAGGTGTCCCTCATTCCCATCTAAAAAAGTTGGGAGGTATGCCATTGGAGAGATTTACCTTCACTTCCTGTCCAATAGCCAAACAGGAAATCCCTGAAAAGTAGGGGAACCCCTTTGGGGGCCCCCAGTTCACCAAAACTAGTGTCACCATTGGAAGAGTTCCCCTTTTTTTTCTTTTCACTTCCAATGATAATGGTAAACAGGACAAATAGAGGGTAAATCTCCCTAACAGGGACACGGACAGCAATAAAAACTGACAGGGGTTCTAATCCCTCTCCGCTCTGTCAAAAACTAAAAAAAAAATAAAGTTTTGCTTTTAGTTATACTTTAATTCTTTGTATGTAGTCCCATCGAATACTAATACAAGGATTTGATGTGCCCAAAAAAAAGAAATACAATAAATGGCAGCTTTTTCTTCCAGTTCTTTTTCTTTTTTCTTCCGCTGTTGATCCTGCCAGTAATAAACTTCCTGTCCTAGGGTGTCAGCGTTCACTGGCTGGACTATATCTATAAATTCGAAAATGTTGGCTGCTGATTTGATCTTATTTTGTTTGCAGTTGTAGGTACACAATTATTTGGTTGCAGCCATCAAACACAAGTTAGAAGTGAGGGACACATAAGGTTAGGGAGCACGGGATAGTACACACCTGTTTGATACTGTATCTATGGAAGAGCAGTGTTGACACCTAAGACAGGATTACTGAAGACCTCACTTCTTCCCCATAATATAAATTGGAGGTGTTCTGTAGTCCTTAGAGATAACTGAGAACAATGTAACTTATAAGAGTGTAGCACAAGTAGAGTGCACAGGAAGATATAAGCTGCTATTATTTCTGACAAGATCAACAGGTATTTTCTGCACTTGTTGAACAAATATAATAAAACACTTTCAAAGGTATTTTTACTGGACCAAAAAGAACCAGATACATTTATTGCTAAGGTTTACATTCACCAGAAATAAATTAATGGAAATGTCTTCTTTTTTTGGTGCAGACACAATTATATGCAAGGCCCAGACAAAGGTACGCCAAAGGCCCCTTTATGGCCACAGTAGTTTTTGCAACTTCTGGAAAAATAAAAGTCCTCCTGTGCGGTGGGGCTGCACCCAACCTGCAAGGGTTAACTGTTTTCTATCTAGGAGATGGAAAAGCACTTCTTTTTAAGACCCTTTCCCACTGGCGGACTCCACCAGCGGATCCACCCGCTCAACAGGGGATTTCTCGACTGATCCCCGCTGAGCAGGCGAGTGTTAGGTCCGTGTCTGCTCCGCTAATGCAAAGTGGAAACAGACACAGCTTGCTCTCCTCTATGGGCTGTCGGAGGGAAACGGAGTACGAACGACTACGGAGCCACCAAAAGTATCCGAAGATGAACAACTAATCGTCAGCTCTACGCGGCGCCTGCGCACTACATTCTGCCCTGAGTCCAGGTTCAAGCCCCACCATCCAAGTGGACACAGAGATAGAATAAAAATTTGCTGAGTGAAGCGAGGCCGTGCCCGATGCGCCTGACGTGCCCGCGAGGGGCCCTGTTACAAATTGGTGTCTTACTACAGTGTTGGAATGCTGGCGCAGGCGCTGTGTACAGCTGACTCACAGGTGTTCAGCTTCAGCTATTATCGGCGGTTCGTACTGCGCAGGGACATTATCCGCCGAGGGGACCTTTCTCGGCAGAACATCGGCAGGTGTCAGCAGACACATGTCCGCTGACATCCGCTCCTCCATAGAAAGCAATGGGTTGTCCAATCTGGTCTGCCTGACTTGCTTACCTGATCCTTTTCTCCCCTGGCAGGTGGTGCTCCCCCATGATTTGGTGGTGGAGTGTTCCTCGATGTCCTCATGCCCAATGCAGGACTTGAGAGGACCTAAGATCACCAGAGCATAGGGAAGAAGAGGCAGCCAGGAATGGTCTAGCAGTGCAGAGGATCAGTAAGTAAAAGTGCCTTTCCAAGTTCCCTAGACAGAAATGAGCAGTTAACCCTTGCAGGGCGGGTGCAGCTTCACTGCAAGGAAGCATTTTTTCCTTTTACTGGAGTTCAGCTTTAAATCGCTAAGCTAATTCCACAGTAGGGCAGGCTTGTTCATATCTATATGTTTGTATTGGTATAATACAAATTTTTACTATAATGCCGCGTACACACGAGCGGAATTTTCGTTGGAAAAATCTTGGATGGTTTTTCTGACGGAATTCCGCTCAAGCTTGGCTTGCATACACACGGTCACACAAAAGTTCTCGGAACTTTCGACCGCCAAGAACGCGGTGACGTATAACACTACGATGAGCCGAGAAAATTAAGTTCAATGCTTCCGAGCAATGCGTCAAATTGTTTCCGAGCATGCGTGATTTTTTGCATGTCCGAATTGCATACAGACGATTGCATTTTCGGATTGGAACTTTTCCCGACCGAAAAATAGAGAACATGCTCTCAATCTTTTGCTGGCTGGAATTCCGCCAGCAAAAGACTGATGGAGCATACACACGGTCGCATTTTCCGACCAAAAGCGCTCATCGGTCTTTTGCTGGCGGCATTTCCAATTGTGTGTACGCGGCATAAGAAGATGCTAGGACAGCTTAAAGAGAGATGCTCATATGACTTCTCTGCAACAAATCATATATTCCTGTCCTGTTTTTCTTCTTTTAAACGACATTAAAAGGAAAAGGAGTGAATTATACCTCATGACATGTAAGCCAACAAATAATATCAATACACTTTAAAAACACTATAGAACACATGCAGTAATGCATATTACAGATGTGCGCTATTGCATGCACATAGATGTGAAACCAACATGAGCTATTGACTTGGCAGGGAGAAGTGCCCCCCCCCCCCCCTCTCCTCTTGTCTTCAGAGCAAATAAATAAACCACTTCAAGACTGATAGCCTATCTGTGCCTTCCACTGAAGGAAGCCTTTAGTGACATTATTTTTAAAGTGTTAGTAGTTCATAAAAGTGCTTCATCTTCTGCACTGTGCAAACGAACATTATCACTCAGAAGAACCCTCCAATGCCACGTACACACGAGCGGAAATTACGCCAGAAAAAGTCAGATGAGAGCTTTTGGTCTAAAAATAAGACCGTGTGTATGCTCCATCGAACCTTTGCTGGCGGAATTCCAGCCAGCAAAAGATTGAGAGCAGGTTCTCAATTTTTCGGTCGGAAAAAGTCTTGATCGGAAATTCCGATCGTCTGTAGCAGTTCCGACGCGCAAAATTCCTACGCATGCTCGGAAACAATTCGACGCATGTTCAGAAGCATTGAACTTAATTTTCTCGGCTCGTCGTAGGGTTGTACGTCATCGCGTTCTTGGCGGTCGAAAGTTCAGCGAACTTTTGTGTGACCGTGTGAATGCAAGCCAAGCTTGAGCGGAATTCCGTCGTAAAAAAACATCCAAGATTTTTCCGACTGAAATTCCGCTTGTGTGTACGCGGCATAAGAAGAATTGTGGATGTGATGCCTCAGCCTGCTGGGGATACATCAGACTGGCAGACTGCTAAACCCAGGATCAATGAGACATACAGTATGTATTGGATTCTAAGTGGCAATGCTGGCAGAACTTATACTCTCCAATATATTCACTTTTACACTGGCGTCACACTATTTCACTGTAGTAACATGTGGCATAACACTCGCTTTATTGTTTATTATTGTAATGCAGGGTAACACATGGCACTCTGTGCAGTTGCTTGCAGTGGCATTCATTTGGAATGGCAATCCATTGTACAAGTACAGTAAGATGATGATGGGACATAAAAAAACAAAAAACACAGGTCCAGTTTTCTGTCTGTTTTCCTTCCATTTCCTTATGCATAGCTCCCAACTGTCCCTTATTTCAAGGGACTGTCCCTGATTTTACTGTCACTGTACTGCGGTTGGGTGGTCCTAAAAAGGTTAAAGAGTAGACCCACTTAATGCGATGCAAATATTGAGCATAATACCACACAATAACACATGTGCGGTAATTCACTGCAATGGAATAAGGTAGTGTGAATTATCCTTGAAGTATAATTGCAAATTTACTTAAAGGTGTAAGCCAAAGGTATAAGATACATTCAATAAAAACATTTTACCACGATAACCTCTTTATCCATTTGCCTGTAAACAAATATTTAAATTTTAATTCCAAGTCTTATCCCATAGGTGGGTTATCACTGTATTTATTCTGTAGTATAAACCAACAGTCCAATAACTCAACTTAATGCTGAACTCCATAAACAAAAACTTTAATTTAGATCTATTCCTCAGGGGCCAAAAAGGATGTAATCTTACTTAGCAAAAAATGCCCTTGCAAACCCAATACTTGTAAAGGTAGCAGTAACGTTATTGTGCTGCACATAACCTGTACAGGGGCCAGAGCAGTGGGAGGAGTCCAGCTGGCCCCACCCCCTACAGGCTGCCTGCAGAAAACTACATGAGGGGCGGAGAAAAGACCAGTCCCCCTGCACATAGAGAGAGCAGCAGTGACTGGTCTTTATCACAGAGGCCAAGTTTCACATTGGATTACTGCAGAGACCTGAAAGAAACACACAAAGTATGCCAAGATCCAACAAAGAATACGCATCTTGTATTTAGACAATGCTGGCTTATCCTGCTCAGGTTACCGATAATGTGCACACAGAGCAGTTACCACAGCAACTTGTGCCTTACACAGGACCTTTATTTGCTCCATAGGCTGAACGAGGCTGAAAGGAAGGCATAAGCTACTGGGGAGGAATATCTTAAAGTGAACCTGTTGTCCTGCATTGGCAAAATATAGGTTCATTTTAAAGTGTACCTCTACTTATTCTACTTGTGTATAAAACTGCCACATTTTCTGCAGAGAGCATTGACACATTCACATCACAGAAGCTTACAACTCAAAGCTCCAATTCACAAATAGTCTCACTTTCGCGATCAAGTGTCCACTGCTAGAATCCCAACATGCCAGTTATATGGCCTTCTACTGCATCTAGATCTGTGCAGCCATCCATTCTTGTCTGAACAAGGACTAAGTCAATCTTAAACAAAAAAAAAGCAAACAAGGGAAACGCATATCATAGCGCAATGAACCTCTTTATTGGAATAAAAAAATAGAAAAAATATGCACTCACATGCTCCATGTGTAACACCCTGTCCATAAATCACCTGAATGGTACATGATTAGTGTAGGTTCCACCTTCTACAATCTCCAGCTGAACCCCTGCTTTGCCGTGTCCCTCAGCATTGAATTGGATTGCCGATGTGCTATAGAAGGAAAGCTGGGTGAACCCACAAAGTCACAAGCGCCTGATATACACGGGGAGACAGGCAGCTGGTCTGTGGAGCAGCGTGCATACCAGGAAGAGCTTTCGTGGATACAACGTGTTTCAGGGGCATGGCCTCCTTTCTCAAGCACCTTGGGGGGGAGCCACTAAACCTAACACTATATTTATGAACTGCAGGAGAAAACAGGATAACCTAGAGAAAACACACATATAAAAAGTATAATCCCTGAGAAGATAGTATCCTTTCCTTAATGGCAAACAAAAGTACTACCCACTTGAGACACTTGGCAAAGGTGAAGTAGACTCTGTAGTGAGTTTTTCCAAATATTACGTTTTTTTTTTTGTATTTTTGATTTATTACAATTGAAGGAAACCTGTCATAAGAAAATTATAAGCTGTTAATTGCTGACCTCAAGAAAATGTAAATTGCCTAGCTGTCATGCTGATCTGAAACAGGTATGAGTCCAGTAACAATAGCGCCACTCTAAGATCCTTTTCTAAACGTGTTAAGTTTTATACTGATACAGCAAGTTCAATCTGTGCGCTGCTAGTCCAACAAAGCACATTGCAGTAAAAGGGATTCAGCACCAGAAACAACTATGAATTTAAGGCACTGTCCACAAGGGGCATATCAATGCATTCCCCAGGTGAGCGCCATATTTATCCGCAAAGGGATGTACAGGCAGTCCCATTAATGTCTATTGGGATGCAGCTGCTGTTCCGAATTTGATATCCGCTTGGGTGCATTGGCCTTGAATGTAGACAGTATGTGTTCAGGGCGGTGCACCTACTCCTGCACAGATGTAAAATTGCCAAAAGCGGCTGTTTCTGTGCAGCTGCTGCTTCTCAATAGATATTATTGGGACTGCCTGCATGAGGATGCACTAAACACCTCTGCATCCCCACGCAGGTAAACATGGTCCTCGCATGGGGTACACGTTGATACGCTCCCTGTGGATGAGGCCTAAATTCCAACTCCAGCTAAAGTTAGTTGCTTGGATAGAGTGAGGAAGGTCTAGAACAGCCTTTCTCAACCTTTTCAACACAGAGGAACCCTTGATATAACTTTCTGGTCTCAGGGAACCCCTGCTAAAAAATTCTATATCTACAACTCATAATACATTAGTGTAATGGTCAGTGGGAAGAACGCCCCTTACACTTGTAGATACTGGAAAGAATTAACCTCTTACAAGTAGCTAAAAAGATTATTGGTGGCAGTGGGAACTTATCTAAGAGGCAGAAATTTCTCATTTCTCAAGGAACCCCTAGCAACCACTGGAGGAACCCTGGTTGAGAAACCCTGGTCTAGAATGTCCATCAGGTCATTACTGTGGTCTGTGTCCTTCATCTAGAAAAGTTACCCTCACTTCCTGTTCTGTCGGTCCTTGACTGCCACTGGAAGAGCACAACCTGACCAGGAACACGTCTCCAGCCTGCTGGTTGGACAATGAAGAAGAAGTGGCACTCTAATTGTCATTGCGCATTCTGCTTTCTGCTCCTGTCTGCATGTTTATTGTCAGTATATGTGCATGCAGCTGAGTCTTCCTGGATCTTAGTGATGTCTTACCCTCATCCAGTCTAAGTGTTGCTATACAGGAGACTATAGGAGGCTGATATCAAGACATACATATAGTTACCATTCCCTTTCCCCATGCAGGGCAATGTACAAGGATCACTAAATGCCCCTGCCGGTGCCTTTTCCCATCCTCATTCCCCCCTTGCGCCATTCAGCCATTGAGACCAGGGGAAGGAGTCCTTATGTAAGATCCAAACCAACTCATCCGAACTCACACAGATCTACGGACTCCTTCCCAATGTCACAGTACTGGGCAAATCATGAGGAGCCAGCAATATCACATTGAGGAAGTGGAGTGAATCACATGGTCACCCATACCTGGAAACACCAAGTATGATATGTGTATATGCTGTGGGGGTGGGAGTTAAGTGTTCCCTGTTATTTTGCTTTCCATGAGCAAAGTAAAGGGCCCCATAAAACTAGCTATATTTCTAAAATAAATATGATTTTTTTCAAATTCTTTATTTTCAGGAAGCACACAGTTCAGGAAGGTACATAACTTTATACCAGTGGTCACCAAACTGTGGCCAGGTGTGGTCCTTTGTTTGCTTTTATCTGCCCCTTGGAGCATTATTTAATCAACTGATACCAACAATTGGGCATAATTCCCCCTCACTGACCCCAGTGAAGGGGTACAATTCCTCCCAATGACACCAAAGATAGGGCAAAATTCCTCCCAATGACACCAACGATAGGGCCCAATTCCTCACGACACCAAAGATAAGGCATTGTATTTTACCACTGATAACAGGACCTTTTCTACTCCTGTTGGCCATAGTCTGGCCCCCCAAAAGTCTTAAGGACAGTAAACTGGCACTCTGTATAGAAAGTCTGGAGACCTCTGCTTTATTTACACTGTTAAATAAATTATAACATAACCGTATATTGTTATCAAATTCTGCACTAGACATACAAAGAGGAAAAATGTACAAAGTTATTGGTATTCAAGTCACATTAAAGCATAGTCATAGCAATCAGTGGACAAGGCAACTATGGTCTAATGTATAGTAATTCATGATTTTTCATTTAATGCAAAACAGCACTGATTTATTTATTTTTTTATCCAATTTTATATAGTTTTAGTTTTACATTTCACTGAACCCAAATGGGATGTATGTGAACTAATAAACATTACTTGTTTAGTAACTCATCCCCTAAGAGTGAGATCCCCCAGCACTGAAAGCACCGTCCACCCCCCAGGACCAGGGAGATCCAATTTGTCAACAGCACTTTCTAACCTAATTCACATGCATTATCTTATTTAAGACGAAACTGAGGCTGGGACTTTCAAATTACTCTTGTATCAAGTTACAAATCACTTTATCCTCAGAAACCAAGAGAAACCCATGGCCACTCTGACCAGACTTTCAGAAACAGATCTACAGATAGTAAGTGCTGTCCATAGTAGAAAACATGGCATCCAAGCATCAAAGTAAGCCATAAGAACGCATGGTACTTCATCATTATTTTTACTATTGCTTAGCTTATTAGAAATGTGTGTACACCAGTAGGGAGAAGCTAAAAAATGACAAAAAAAAAATGAAATTTTCTTGTAAAATAAATAAATTATATATATATATATACATACAATAAAATAAGATAATAATATATTTTTTTCCCTTGGATTGGAGAAGCAGTGCTTTCTCACTTGTTAATTATTTTTAATTTATTTTTATCTTTTATTTATAATCTTTTATTTTTAATTTATTTTTATCTTTGTTAATCTTTAATCTTTTATCTGGTTATCTAAAAACACTTTATTTACTTATATATGCTGTGTATCTTGTATTATTTTTTGTATCTGTTAGTTTTAACACGAGTAAAAAAATATATATATAAATGTATATATATAAAAAATAAATTTTTCTTTATATTCCTACCAAGAAAAAGGGAAATACTTTTATCGTCACAATTCCCGGTATGCCTTTCACTGATATTATTTCATCTTGTCTACTTTTGTAGTATTTTGTCAGTATTTTCTTCCACATGAGAGCGACATCTTGAAGTAATCAGAAGCTGAAAAGGACTCGTCCCCCTGGCATCTCAGGTTAAATAAGGCGCTCTAGGAAAATATGGTAGGCCCATTACAAGAAACCTGATCTGCCTTCATCAAGACTCCAATTGCCATTGCATTAGGATTGATTAGAGAACAGCAGTACCGTAATGACCCAGGGAGACAGGCAGTTGGGACCTCTTATGGCACAGTCTCACAAGAGCTGATAGTTTGATGTTTCCAGTAGAATTTATTTTTGTGTGCATATTTGCCTAAGCAAATCAGATATCGGGGGATAGAGGGATCAAGAGAGAAAATTCAAACGGGGAATGAGAGTCTCCAAAGAGACTCGGTGCTCAGTTATTTATGGTAAGAATATTAATAATAAAAACTTAAATCTGTTTAAAGAGAAAATTAATATATAAAAGAATGTGGTTTAATACACAATAGGCATTTTTAATAGGCATGTAAAAAAAAGCAAAAACTATTTTTCTTTTTGTCTTATACATTGTAGTCACATGCATTTTGAAATTAAAGCACAGCGCAGTTCCCAGCATGTGGACTAGTTTCCCAACAATGCATTTACATCGTTTTATTACTGTTTTATTTTTTGACTTCACAGAAAGAGAAAATTAAAAGCACACCAAGATACAATGCAGTAAAAACACACAACTGTTTTTGTCTATTTTAATGTCATAAAAAAGTGCTTTTTAGTAGTGCAGCAATGAGGTGGTAATTAATGCATTGAATGGTTCTTTTACGGCAAGTGTAGAAATTCATGTTTTTAAGAAATACAATTGTATACATTTGTGAACATTTTTGTGTGTTTTTTTTTATATGTATTTAAGCACCTTTTGTGCATTTTACACGCTACTAATTTACTTAAATTGTATTGATTTACTAAAACTGGGGAGTGCACAATCTGGGGCAGCTCTGTGTGGTAGCCAATCAACTTCTAACTTTAGCTTGTTCAATTAAGCTTTGAAAAAAAAAAAAAAAGGAAGCTGATTGGTTTCTGTGCAGAGCTGCATCAGATTTTTCACTCTCCAGTTATTGTAAAACAACCCCAGTGTTTATGAAAGGGAGGGAGAAGCATCCACAATAGCAGTCTTTTATGGCACATATGCATTAAAATGCACAAAATGGCATGAATAATGCAATATGGCTGTTTGATTAATATTAATTTTAACAGGCAGCTTAATATGCATAATTGCACAAAAACCCAGCATGTTCTATATTTTTAAAACACTGTAAGATGCAACACATAGATGTGAACTAGTCACATAACAATTCATATTACTATAGCAAAATAGACAAATTGGAAAGGCCTTTAAAGCTGATAAAAAAGACAAAAATCTATTTAACCTTGTAATCATTAATAAATCATTATTTGTATTCATGTACAATGAGCTGGTATGAATTTGAACCAGTATCAGCTTTTTTCATTCCCTGTAACAGCAGAGCTGGAGTGTGAATGAAAGAAGCAGCCCAAGGAGCCAGTCAGTTCATGTGCTGATAAGAAGCATGCTGATAGGAGGAGAAACAGAGTGACAGAGAGATGGGCTCATGGGTGTGCTGCTTCTCGTTGGGCAGGTCAAGGAAGACCTGAGCTCAGAGGAGGTAGGTTGAATTATGCTGGCCATCAGACTGCGGACATCTAGTGGCAGATAAAAGAACTGCAGAGAAGATGGACATTGCAGCAAAAGCATTATTTTTTTTATTTTATTGGGCTATTTTTTTCAATGTCGTTATTTTTGGATGCAGTTCTGCTTTACGTGCTTTAGGGTCTACATAACATTTAGACCCCATAACCCATGCAAAAAGCTGAGTTGTATATTTAAAAAAAATCACATATTAGGAGAAAAATAAAATAAACTTAACATACATCTTATCATTTGCCTGCAGCAGGTAGTGCAAGGGTGATGTCACAGACCTGCCAGCGAGATCCTGGGAAAGCTGGGGATCTCAAATCTCTTGCCAGTGTTTTATACTGAGATTGGAGATTCTCATGGTGTAGGGTAATTTTGCTTTTTTTATGTTTAATTTTGTTTTACATATATCTCTCCTACTTTACATGAGGGGGTCTAAAAGTGATGCAGTCCCTGTATTTTAATTGTAGGTGCTGCTTTAATATTTTTATTAGAAATGAAATTGCTCACATTTGTGTATTTCACAGCGTAATGTGCAGATACAAATAAATTCCATAACTGTAAATGTATTATGGCAAAAAAAATTATGCAGTTAATTTTTGGCCTGTTGCCCATTGTAAGGGCTTGTTTGCACTTGCAGTTGGCAAGGGGGACAGTAAAAACATATGGCTGAGCAGTTTTTTATGCCCCCCCTGCCTGCTGTAAGGGCTTGTTTACATTTGCAGTTGGAGAGGGGGATGGTAAAAACATGCAGCTGAACGGTGTCTTTATGCCCCCCCAACACCACTTCCCCTTACAGTTGCAGCGGCCAGGGGTGTATACATGCCAAGGTCTCAATGCTTTGCTTCACGGCTGCAGCAGGAATTATACTCCCCTGTCGTGTTTGGTGGGCAATACCTCCAGCTGAATGTAACCCATTCAAATGAATGGGGCCGCACTGCAACCACATCTCAACTGTGTGCAATGAACCTGGTTGCGACATGGTAGTGCAGCATTTAAAAAAGTTAAATAAGTCAGTGAAAAGGCAACATATTTCCTCCTCACTGTCTGTCAATTGCCTCTGAAAAGCAATCCCAGCATGGATGGAAGATTCCATCCACAGGTGTTTTAAAAGTGCCTTGCCTCGGCACTAAAGGGAACAGGCATGCCCGACCGAGTGTGCTGTGAACCAACCGTTTCGCACGATCGGCGTGCGTTCCACCGCTAGAGGACCATGAAGTTCCACTTCGTAAAATGTGACCGGGATGCGCCTCGACGTACGTTTCGTTGCTGAGACGTCGTCAGGAAGCCGAGGCAAGGCACTTTTAAAACACCTGTGGATGGAATCTTCATTTCTTGGCTCATGCAAAACAGCAATCTTCCATCAAAGGCGGCAGTTCCTCAATCTGTCAAAGCTGCACCAGACCTGTCTTTTTAACCACTTGCCGACCAAGGACGTCATATGACGTCCTTGACTTTGAGTGGTGATATCTAAATGATGAGTGCAGCTATTGGCATCATTCAGATATCATTTTTACCGGCCGGCGATTCTGTGCACCATAAGAACGATCATAGCGGCAGTTCCACCGCCTGATCGTTCTTATAGGCAGCGGGAGGGGACGTCCCCCCCCCTCCCGCCGCCATCCGGTGCTTCTCCGTGCTCTCCCCTGCCATCGGGGGCCCGGAGAAAGAATCGCTCGCCGCCGGATGACGAGCATAGAGATTTCCGGTGACCAGATGGTCCCCAGTCATCTCTATGACCGTCGGAGGCCCGGGCGCGACGTTATGACGTCACGCCCGGTACCCGGAAGTAAACAAAGCCGCGATCGCGGCTGTCAGCATGAGATCAGTAAAAAATGTTTTACCGATCTCATGCTTTCCAGCCTGGAGGAGAGATGTGGGGTCTTATTGACCCCACATCTCTCCATAAAGAGGACCTGTCACATACAGTCCTATTACAAGGGATGTTTACATTCCTTGTAATAGGAATAAAAGTGATCCAAAATTTTTTTTTTTTTTAAAAAGTGTAAAAATAAAAAAAATTAAGTAAAATAAAAATAAATAAATAAAAAAAAAAAATTAAACCGCCCCTGTCCCCTGTAGCTCGCGATCAGAAGCTAACGCACACGCAAGTCCCGCCCGCATATGTAAACGCCGCTCAAACCACACATGTGAGGTATCGCCGCGTGCGTTAGAGTGCGTGCAACAATTCTAGCACTAGACCTCCTCCGTAACTGGTAACCAGTAAAAAATATTAAAGCTTCGCCTATGGAGATTATTAAGTACCGAAGTTTGGCGCCATTCCACGGTTGTGTGCAATTTTAAAGCGTGACATGTTTGGTATCTATTTACTCGGCGTAACATCATATTTCATATTATATAAAAAAAAAATGGGCTAACTTTACTGTTTTCTTATTTTTTAATTCATGAAACCGTTTTTTTTCCAAAAAAAAGGCGTTTGAAAAATTATTGCGCAAATACCGTGTGAGATAAAAAGTTGCAATGACCGCCATTTTATTCCCTAGGGTGTCTGCTAAAAAAAACGTACTCAATGTTTGGGGGTTCTGAGTAATTTTCGAGCAAAAAAATGATGATGTTTACATGAAGGAAAATAGGCCAAAATAGGCCCGGTAAGCAAGTGGTTAATTAAAGGGGTCATGGTGAGTTGGTGAGTAGGATACCTACTATTTTCCCACCTGGTGAAGCATCGTTGTTGTTTTCCTCTTCAAGTGGTGATGGTCTAACAAATCTACTCACTTCAGTAAAGGAATCCCTTCTAATTTTATAGACTTTCTTTATATAAAAAAATCTTTTTTGTGATTGTATATTATTTAATTATGTATGCAATGGTATAATAAGGCATTCTGTTTATATAGCCCTAGTGCACTTTATATTGGTATAATTATTTGTATCATGTTATAGCGCCCCCTTATTATTATATAATATCCACCCATTTCACAAAGTTCAATTTGCACTTTGAGGGGAGCAGCTTTTTTTCACATTAGGATTATTATATATTATTTTTGCGCTGAGTTCACCTACCAGGTTCTTTCAATATAAAGGAATAGTAGTGATTAAAAAAAAAGCCTTTGTTGATTTAATTAACATTTTTTTTTTTTGGTTAATTCTCCTTTAAGGGGGTGTGTCAGGGGGCGTGTCCTATGCCTACATACCTTTACTAGTAGGTGTCCCTCATTCCCATCTCAAAATGTTGGGAGGTATGCAAATATCTGACAGTTTTATCACTAGGAAAGATATTTAAAATGACCGTATTTACCATCCCACAGCTGATATTCATTCTGGTAATCATAAGTTGTCATTTGCCAATGATATGACTCTAAAATATCAACTAGAATAAAAAAAAAAAACAGTCCGCACAGCAAAGCTACATACAAATCTAAATTTCAAGGCAGGCATAGGATATAGTAGGATATAGTATGTACAGTACATATTTTCTCTAATAGTTATTTACAGCAAGCACGTTTTTGTTTTAGGTTTACAGGTCCTTTAAAATGCCCAATCACCAAGTAGAACGTTCTATCAGTGCGAGTGACAATTATAATAAAGGTGCTTGGTGCACCACAGCCTAGGCCCGGGCAGCAGACGGAGCGGCTGTGGGTTACAGGCCTGTAATTTCACATTTCTACAACCATCATAGAAAAGTGCAGAAATGAAGTTTCCTTTTTCAAGATTGCTGCTCTGAGACAGGGTGTGACCACAGAAAAAAAAAAAAATTGAGGGGTCTGCTGGAGGGCAAGTCAAAGATAAAGTTTTCAGCTACAGAATCAACAAAGTTTTTCTTCTTTTTTTTTTCAACTTTCTCTTTTTATTAATGTTTCTGAGCCAGGGTGGACCGGTGGATGCTGTGTGGTACTCGGGGATTCAAGGGTCACCCCCTCTCCCCACAGAAGGAAACCGGAGCTCCCTCGCCCCTTAGAAGCCATGCAGACTGCCCCTATGCTGTGAGTCACAACATCTCCACCTCATAGTGGGGCATTCACTGGAGTTCACCGGATAATTAACTCCATCTTTCCAAACCGACTTAACTGTTTATTTAGTGTCACAGACTATTAACGTCAGCGGCCATGCTCTTCGAGGAAAATGAGCTCGCAGGCTTCACCCCACAAGGGCAAATTCTTCCTTCCTCTATGGCTGCAGGGGCCTTTTCCTGACTGGTAATTAAACAGTTAAAGCTAGCATGGAGCGTGCCTACTGAACACACTGCGTCTATGGCTAATTAGATTAGATAGGATAGCTTCATATTTATTTTCAACAGACATGCTAAGAAGCAGGCATGTCTCCAGTGTATGCACATTTTAAGCATGCCCGGGTATCCGTTCCCCGGTTATATGTAATGAAAAACACACACGATATATATCGAACACGTGGTCGTGTGCTTATATTGTGAGATACATACATATTACATGAATTTTTATATATATATATATATATATATATATATATATATATATATATATATATATACATATATATATATATATATATATATATATATATATATATATATAAAATAAATATAACATTTATAACTATATTAATATTTTCATTTATTGTGTGTGTGTGATATACTGTATTTATCTACTGGGGTTGATTCCCTAAAACTGGAGAATGCAAAACCAGTGTAGCTGAGCATTGTAGCCAATCAGCTTCTATCTTCAGCTTGTTCAATTCAAAGCATAACCAATCAATGATAAATAGTTAAAAAGGAAATTTCTTCAAGACAGTTCATAAGAAGAACAAGAAAGCGATAATAAAGCCTTGTTTTATAAAAATAAAAAATAAAATAACAAACATGTTATACATACCTGCCCCGGGTAATGGTTTTGCACCAGAGCCTTCTTTTCTTGGGTCCCACACCAGTGCTCCTGGCTCCTCCCTCCTCCCGGGTGCCCCCACAGCAAGCAGCTTGCTCATGGGGCACCCAAGCAGGCACGCTCCCGAGTCGTGGCTCTGTGTGTCCATCCACACAAGGAGCTGCCGCCCCCTCTGTCTCCTGATTGGCCCACTGGCTGTGATTGACGGCAGCAGGAGCCAATGGGCACCCACTGCTACCAAAAGCCAATCAGGAGTGCACGTTCCTGGAGAGGCAAGGCTCTCGTGGACATCGCTGGATCAAGAGGGGACTCAGGTAAATTAATAGAATGCATGAAGGTAAAAAAAAACATGTGCCTTTACAACCACTTTAAGCTTTGACCAAAAAAAAAAACCTGGAAGCTGATTGGTTTCTATGCAGAGCTGTACCAGAGTTTGCACTGTACAGTTTTAGTAAATCAACTCCAGTGTGTGTGTATATATATATATTATTATTATTATTATTATTATTATTATTAATAATTGTCTCAATCATTTAAAAAAATATGTAAATAACATATAATATATACACACATATAATATAGATAGATAGATAGATAGATAGATAGATAGATAGATAGATAGATAGATAGATAGACAGACACTATATGGAAAAATAGATGCATAGACATACAGACAGATACTATATTAAAAAATATATTTAGAAGTAAACACACACATACACAAGCACACACAAAAAGAAAAAAGACCTGCAAAAAAATTCAAAAAATCTGTGACCTGCGAACATACAGGAACCGACCTGGTGTAGCTGACATGGCATCCAAAGTGGCGGGACATTCTCAAGACGTGGGAATGTTTTCATGTGGCACAGGAAGGAATGTCACCTCCAATGAAATATTATCATATGTTCCTTTTTGTGCTCCACCAAAAAATTCCCACATCTTTCAAGCACCTCCTGGCACTGAGAATATAAAATATATTATCCTATACTGCATTACATTTAATAGAAAGATTCAAATGACAGACTCCAGCCAGAACAACTACAGACATGATATAGGATTAGAGAAGACAGCCTGGGTAAGCTTACAGAGCGGTGGTGACAGGGCTGTAATTGTCACAATGGTGTTCATAGGTCTTATTTTAATTGTCCTCTTCTGGCCACTTTGGGGTATTTGTGGTTACATTAAGAAAGAGAACTAAAGGGGTAAGGAGGTGCAAGGGATGTTAAGAGGAGTCAGAAGGCTCTCTATAGTTCAGGACCTATGAACCCATCTCTGCTTTCACTTTTTTTTTTAATAGTCTTATACTGAAAAAGTAGACATGTAGATGAAGCTGACTGCATGCTGTTTTCCATAATGGATTTTGTGCCAGTTTTTACTACTATAGTGACACAAATTAAGGGGGTATAATAAGAGATGTGTATAAAAGGGGGTCATCTGCTGTGCCTAGATACCTAATTACAGCCTTGGGAGGGGATAAACACTAGAAGCAAGGGAGTTGCTAGTAGCTGCAGGTCATTGGAGATAGTTACTGGTGATTTACAGTTGTACACCTCCCAACATTTTGAGATGGGAATGAGGGACACCTACTAGCAAATGTATGTAGGCATAGGACATGCCCCCTGCCACACCCCCTTAAAGGAGAATTAACCCCAAAAAAAGGTTAATTAAATCCACAAGTGCTTTTTTTTTACCTCTACTATTCCTTTATATTGGCTTTTAAAATGTACAAATACAGCCATTTAGAAATTGGATGAAAGGTTTAGCCCTGGGAAACACTTTTTGACATATAAAAAGTGCATTTTATATACAACTATATAGACCAGACCAAAATGAGGGACAAATGAGGAGGAAAGAGGGACAGATGGACATTGCTCCAAATCAGGGACAGTCCCTCGAAATCAGGGACAGTTGGGAGTTGGGGTTAAAAGGATAATGAATATGTGTTTTTTTATATATATGTTTATATACACTGATCAGCCATAACTTTATGACCACTGACAGGTGAAGTGAACAACATTGATTATCTCATTGCAATGACATCTGAAGTTCGGTGGGATATTTTAAGCAGCAAGTGAACATGTTGTACCTGAAGTTGATATGTTGAAAGCAGAAAAAATGGGCATTGCAGTTTGTTGTGCATGGGGCTGCAAGCTGCAGTCCGGTCAGGGTGCCCGCATGCTGACCCATGTCCACAGCTGAAAGTGCCCACAATGGATCTGTGAGCATCAGAACTGCATACCTCCCAACATTTTGAGATGGGAAGGAGGGACACCTACTAGCAAATGTATGTAGACATAGGACACGCCCCTGCCACACCCCCTTAAAGGAGAATTAACCAAAAAAAAAAAGGTTAATTAAATCCAGAAGTGCTTTTCTTTTATCACTACTATTCCTTTATATTGGCTTTTAAAATGTACAAGTGCAGCAATTTAGAATTTGTATGAATGGTTTAGCACTGGAAAACACTTTTTGAAAGATAAAAAGTGCATTTTATATACAACTATATAGATCAGACCAAAATGAGGGACAAATGAGGAGGGAAGAGGGACATTGCTCCAAATCAGGGACAGTTGGGAGCTATGGAACTGGACAGAAAAATAGAAGGTGGTGATGAAACATTTTCTTTTACATCATGTGGATGGCCAGGTGCATGTGCGTCACTTACCTGGTGAAGAGATGGCACCAGAATGCAGTATGGGAAGAAGGCAAGTTTGATACTTTGGGCAATGTTTTGATGAAGTCCTGCCATTCATGTGGATGTTACTTGGCACGTACCACCTACCTGAACATTGTTGGTGGCCACTGATAGCAGTGGACTCTTGAAATTCTTGAAATAGTTCAGGAATGGTGTGAGGAACACAATGAGTTTTGGGTGTTGACTTGGCCTCCAAATTCTCCAGCTCTCAATCCAATTGAGCATCTGTGGGATGAACAAGTCCAATCCATGGAGTCCCCACCTCACAACTTACAGAACTTAAAGGATCTGCTACTGACGGCTTGCTGCCAGAGACCACTGTGTACCTTCAGAGGTCTAGTGGAGTCCATGCCTCTATGGTTCAGGGCTGTTTTGGCAGCAAAAGGGGAACCTACTCAATATTAGGTGGGTGGTCATAAAGTTATGGCTGACTGGTATATATAAAATTTGATTACATGCATATTCCAGAGAGGTTAGATATCTGTATAAACGTTATTCATGCAAATACCTGTTGAGGTATGGTTTGGGCTAAAAGCATAATGAAGATTGGCTGTATATATTAATATTATTACATATATATTCTGAGATGTTAGACATCAATATATAAAATATTTGCTCAAATACCTGTTGAGTTAATAACATAAGGAGTAAAGCTGCGGTGTTGGGCAAATGTTCAGACGCTCAAGTATTAGCTTTCAGTGGCTTAGCAGACAGAACTATCCATAGCTGGCGTCTGATTGGTTGCTGTGTTTAAGGACACTTCATGGCTGCTTACACAGTGGTAAATCTGTGTGTATGTAATAGAAGTATATAACATGACTCTGGTAATTATTATGTGTTGTGTTGCATATTAGCTTTTTTTAATTAACATAAGAAAGCTGTTTGGTATCAGTTTGGTATTGCTTTATTACAGAAAGACATATTTAGTTGGTAAAACTATACAATAAAAAATGGCATGATTTGTGGTGTATTAAAGTGGATCTGTCACACATATAGTGAAATCACTCTAATGTGGTGCAGAATTAAAAAAAAAAAAATTTTTTAAATATTGTGCTGCCATTGCAAAGTAACCTTGACTGAACCCTACAAGGAGAGTTTTGAATAAAATGAAGCTTTGTGTCTGGAAAATACAGAGTTTTTTTAAGTTTGGACCCACCCACTGCTTATAGACTTAAAGTGTAGTTCCACTTTTGCAGTCAAATTTGAGAATACCCCCCTTCCCAATATGTTTGTTGTTCTCATTCATAAAGCATACTTAAAATAATAAAAAAATATAAAATAAACATAAATAAATATATATACCCTTCTGGTTAATTCTTTGGAGCAGGTTTATACAAAGGACTATAGGCAGCAGGATTGGACTTACCATAGTGCATCCTGGTGCCATCCCTTCCCCAGGTAAGTTGTGTACATGCACCCGGCCATCCACATGATGTAATAGAAAGCCTGATTTATCAGACCAGGCTACGTTCTTTCATTGCTCTATGGTCCAGTTCTAGGGTTGCCACCTTTTCTTAGAGCCAAACCCGGACACTTTAGCGACACATGGCAATTTTTTTTTTAAGGGGGAACGGTGTGGGACTCTGATGTAAGGGGGTTTCACCAAAGCTTACATCAGAATTGTTAGCCTTCCCTCTCAAATCATGGTTCCCAAAGCCCCCCCCCCCTCCTTACATCAGAGTCCACAGAGCACCCCTTACATCAGAGTCCACAGAGTTTCCCTTACCATAGTGCACTCACTCGCTCAGAGGCAAGTGAGAGAAGGGAGGAAGGCGGCCTATGGAAGGTGGCCTATGCACTAGGGAATCACAGAGGGAATCTGCCCTACACTGGGTGATTAGGGTGTGCCCAGGCACACCTAAGTTGGGGGGCCACAGTCCAGTCTGAATAATGTGTCGGTGTTTCAGGGAGTCTGAATCCTGGAATCCTATGAATCAAAACCCAGACTGTCCGAGGTGAACCCCGGACTGTCAGGGTGAATCCCGGACGGGTGGTAACCCTATCCAGTTCTGATGCTCACGTTCCCATTGTAGGCACTTTTGGCTGTGGACGCGGGTCAACATGGGCACCCTGAATGGTCTGCAGCTACACAGCCCCATACACAACAAACTGTGACGAACTGTGTGTTCTGACACTCTGTGTGTTTCTTTAACCTCCCTGGCGGTAATCCCAAGTGTGGCTCGTGGTTAAATTTCAGTACCATTAGTGGTAACCCTGAGCCACACTCGGGATTGCATTGAAGAATTCTGGTTCAGGTTACTTTCCTTGTCACCAGGATCCTGTGATGTCCCCCTGCTGTGTCTCAAGGTTCTGTCCTCTGCCCGATGCGGTTTGTGCCAGTCTCCGTTCCCTGCAACCGTCGCAACGTATGAGGGTGGAGGCCGGTGGCAAATTCAAAAAGTACACAAAACATATTACATACAGTACACTGTAATCTTACAGAATCTTACAGATTACATTACTGTATCAAATCATTTCACATCCCTCTTGTCCCTAATGCTTTGTCCAGTGCCCTGCATGCAGTTTTATATTATATATACTGTTCTTTCTGCCTGGAAACTTGAGATTGTCCATAGCAACCAAAAAGTGTCCCTTTACATCAAAAGTGGTTTTAGATCAGCTAGAAAACAGATATAGTAAATTATAACACTTGCAGAATTCAGCGATAGGGAATCGTGGGGAATTTTATTTTATTATTATTATATTATTATTTTTTCATAATTATTTATAGTTATTTATTATATTATAATTTGTGATTTAGTGTTTCAAACTTTATCATACCCGGGATGACTCTTGTTTGGACAGATTTAAGTGTGTTATTCCTAAGAATTACAGGCCTACAATATAAAACACCAAATTTCTATGCAAAACAATGTACCGCTTTGAGACGCAAAAATCTGACATAATCATATCGCCGGGGAGGCTACGAACCAGAATTAACTTTTTCAGAAATTTGAGCTATAGTAGCTCTTCTTTTGGATTGGGCTACATGTTCATCAATGAGCCTTGGCCACCCTTGACCCTGTTGCCAGTTTGACAGTTTTTCCTCCCTTGGGCCACGTTTGGTAGATCCTGACCATTGAAGGCAAATAACATCCCAGAAGAGCTGCAGTTTTGGAGATGCTCTGACCCAGTCACCTAGAGATTGCAATTTGTCCCTTGTCACTAAAATCCTTATGGTTGTCCATTGTTTTCTGCTTTGAACACATCAACCCCAGGGACAACATGTTCACTTGCTGCAACACACATCAGAAATATCACCTTTCATTAGTCTGCCAGAACTAAATGACTGAAACTGATATCTAGATATTACGAACTATTAATTTTGCATTTGGTCATATTACTGGCAGGAGTTAGTCCATTAGCTCCCAAAGCTGAATGGTTGGATTTATAGGAACAATCCAACATGGGATCGCTCACAAAACATTTTCTTATTTCCATGATGCAGCACTGAATGAGCTACGACCCCAAATGTTTATTTTAAACTCTAGTTCAGCAATTGATGTCTTCCAACTTCCACTGAATTGCCTGGGGCTCTATGGAGGCCATCTATCCAGAACAATGGAACCAACATCTCCAGGTCATCCAATGAGGAGAGTTATGGCCTCCTCTCATTCACCTCTCTGGCTTTTGTTTGTACAGGTGCTTATTCGGCAATAATCCTAGCTAATTAGAGTCTTCTGTAAGATGGCCACTGATGGTCAGATGTCTGAGAGTGACAGGTAATGACACTTATGCCTGTCCTCAAGTGAGACATGTGCCACTGAGATGCACTATTTTTTTTTTTCTTCTGTTAAATAGCTGTCAGAATCTGGTGCATGTATAGTGAGAAATCTGTTACCTTTTCTCAGAAAAGTAAACACATTTTCGCTTGCAAATATAATTTAAAATATATCCTAGTGTGATAATTGTTCCCAATGGCTACTTTACTTCTGCAAGACTAATAATCATCACAAGTGGTGCTCAAACTGGTCACCTCGCCTGCTTTCACTGGGCTGGCCCTCCTGAGTTTCTAGATTTGTAGCTTTACTGTTATTCCAAGCTGCGGACCATGAACAGCCCTGCAGATAAATGTCCAGGGACCCGGAGGGCTTATTTGGAGAGAAAATACAAGTGCCTATTGTTTTGGCAAGGCTGGCTCTGTGACACAGGCGCTAGTGGGCACTGCTCCTCTGCAAGGAGGATCCGGTGTCACATTGCAGATTCCCACTGAAGATAAGGAAATGTGATCTAGTTTACAGAACAGCAAGTGGTTGGGAAGGAGGAGGAGGGAAAAAAAAAACCTTTCAAACCCAAAGCTCATTTACTAATGGACTGGTTTTGTGTTACCCGGCCTAGTGTACGGGAATGGCCACAGAGATGAATAATCTGCAAAGCTTCTAATCAGCCCTCTCTAACTGTCCTTTGGATGCAGGGGAGATATTATTCTGAGTCTGGTACTTCATATATACAGTAGGTATCACCACAGAGACTGAAAGCAAACAGTGCGTCTTTACACCATACTAATAGGATGTTCACAAAAAAAAAAAATATATATATATATATATATATATATATATATATATATATATATACGGTATATATATATATATATATATATATATATATATATACGGTATATATATATATATATATATATATATATATATATATATACACACACACACATTTTACAGTGCATACAAACATAATGTATTAGCCATCAACTGCACAAATAATTAAAGTATAGTTAAAGGCAACCCTTTTTTTCTAGCTTTGGATACAGTGGAGAGGGATTAGAACACCTGCCAGTTTTTATTGCTGTCTGTGCCCCCCTTAAAGCGGGGGTTCACACAAAAATTGAACCTCTGCTTTTCTGAATTCTCCCCCTGTCCGGTGTCACATTTGGCACCTTTCAGGGGGGAGGGGGGTGCAGATACCTGTCTTAGACAGGTATTTGCACTCACTTCCGGGCATAGACTCCCACGGGAGTCTACACCTCTTCCCGTCCCCCCGCGCTGTCTGCTGGGACACACACTAGTCCGAGGAAATAGCGGGGACCAGTTAGGACGCGCAGCGCGACTCACCGAGGATGGCTGCCGACATCGCTGGACCCTGGTACAGGTAAGTGTCCATTTATTAAAAGTCAGCAGCTACAGTATTTGTAGCTGCTGGCTTTTAATATTTTTTTTTTTAGGTGGACCTCCTCTTTAAGGAGATTCACCCTCTCTAGTTGTCCTGTTTACTATTATCATTGAAAGTGAAAGTAAAAGAAAATCCCCAATTTTTTGTCCCCAGAAAAGTAAGGCCTCATAGACACGGACGTTATTACAGCTGTGTTTTTGAACTTTTTTTGCAGCTTAAAAACGCCACTCCATGTTATTCAATGGCCTCATACACACCATGGCATTTTTGAGCTGTAACAGGCATTGGCATTTTTAGGCTCCAACAAAAAACCCAGACGTGGTAAAAACGAGAGCTATAAAAACGCCAGACGTGGTAAAAGGTGTTATACGCAGTTTAACGCTGTATACACAGCGTTAAGCCTCGTCCAGCGTCTCTCTGCCTCTATTCAAAATCAATGGTTCCCTATGGGGGCCTATTGATTTGAATAGAAGTCGTGTCAAGATGATCCAACTTGCAGTGAACTTGTGTGCTGAGAATCTTGAAGGGGAAAAATTTAAAATTAAATTTGCGTGAGGTTCCCCCCCTTCGTTCTGGTATGGATCTTAAGGAGAACCCCCACACCCAAAAAAATGGCATGGGGTCCCCCCCAAGATCCATACCAGACCCTTATCTGAGCACGCAGTCCGGCGGGTCAGAAAAGGGGGGGGATGAGCGAGGGCCCCCCATCCTGGACCATACCAGGCCACATGCCCTCAACATGGGGGAGTGCTTTGGGGCAGAGGGGGCAAAGGGGGCAAAGCACCTTGTCCCCATTTTGATGAGGACAAGGGTCTCTTCCCGACAATCCTTGCCTGGTGGTTGTCGAGGTCTGCGGGTGGGGGCTTATTGGAATCTGGATGCCCCCTTTATCAAGAAGGTCCCCAGATCTTGACCCCCCCCCACCCTAGGTGAATGAGTATGGGGTACATTGTATCCCTACCCATTCACTTAAAAATTAATTTATTAAGGCAGCTCCGGCTCTTCTCCTTCTTCTGGTGATGTCTTCTCCCTCTGCTGGTCCTTCCCCCCTCCTCCGGTTCTTCTTCTCTCTGCGCTGTCTTCCCTCTCCGCTGTCTTCTCTCTCCACTGTCTTCTCGCTCTTTTGCCAGGTCTTCTCTCTCTTTTGTGTACAGTATTCCTAGTATATAGTGTGGAATGAGCGGCGCTGAGTGCTAAATATGTATAGTCAAACTATACAGTGAAATGAAACTTGATGTATCAGAATAAATTAATAAAGTAATACAAATATCGAACTTCTGTGCAATGTAACAACTTAAATTGAAAACAAAACCACCCTGTGACATAAGGGATTGAAAACAATGAATAAATGAGTAAACAAAAATAAATAAAAATTAAAATTAAAAAATAAAGTGTCCAATTCAGATGACCCAAAAAAAGTCCACTTCAAATACAGTTCATAATAATATGCCTATATATGGTGACTAGTGAATCACTCAAAGTAAATATTTCACACAGATTTTTTCCAGGAACACTCCTCTGCCACACCGCCATGTCTGTGACTTCAATCCCCTTATTATCATGCTTCTCTCTCTTTTGCTCGGTCTTCTCCATCTGTTCTTCTGTTGGCTCTACGCGATCGTCTGGGTCCGCCGTGTGCAATGACTTATATTGGCATGGGGCGGGGCAACCCAATGACGTAATTGGCGGCCACGCCCCTTGTGATGTCACCGCCCAGGGCATGATGGGGTGATGATGTCACAAGGGGTGTGGCCTCCAAATTACGTCATCAGGTGGCCCCGCCCCGTGTCCCTGCACCAGGGAGAAGGCCCAAGAAAAGAGCGAAAAAAGACCCGACAAAAGAGCGAGAAGACACGGCAAAGGAGCGAGAAGACAGCGGAGAGAGAAGCTTGCGCAGAGAGGCGGAGACGGACAGGCAGAGGTGAAAGACGTCGCCAGAAGAGGGAGTAGACATCACCAGAAGAGGGAGAAGAGCCAGAGCTGCCTTAATAAAATACTTTAAAAACCTGTGTAGTGTGTTTATTTTTTACACTTTTTTTTTTAGGTGAATGGGTAGGGGTACGATGTACCCCATACTCATTCACCTAGGGTGGGGGGCTGGGATCTGGGGGTCCCCTTGTTAAAGGGGGCTTCCAGATTCTGATAAGCCCCCACCCACAGACCCCAACAACCACCAGGCAAGGGTTGTCGGGAAGAGGCTCTTGTCCTCATCAACATGAGCTCCCCCTGCCCCCCCCCTGCCCGAAAGCACCCACCCCCCATGTTGAGAGCTTGTGGTCTGGTATGGTCCAAGGGGGGGGGGGGGGGGGCGCTCGCTCACCATTTTTTTGGTTGTGGGGGTTTTTCTTAAGATCCATACCAGACCGAAGCATCTGGAATCTCCTTTGGGGGAACCTCACGCAAAAAAATGTTTTCTTTAAATTTTTCCGGTATTCCCCTTCAAGATTCTCAGCACACAAGTTGCACCGCAAGTCAGATCATCTTGATCCGACTTCTGGTGCGACTTATATTCAAATCAATGGGCTTCCATAGGGAACCATTGATTTTGAATAGAGGCAGAGAAACGCTGCTGAAAGCTAGCGTAGCTAAACGCGCATTGACGCCAATGCAAAACGCAGATAAAATCTCATTTTTAACGCTGTTTTTTTTCTGGCGTCGGTACTAGCTTTACAGCTAATTTTTTAAAACGTCCCTGTGTATGAGGCCTAATAGAGAGGAAATCATCTAATGGGGAGACTAGTTCTGGTGACCTGGGGGTCCCCAAGGAATTCCCTTAATTTTCAGAGATTTCCTCTCACTTCCTCTTTGGCTATGGGACAGGAAGTAAAGGGAAATCTCCGCAATGGGACACAGATGGAGAAAAAAAATCCGACAGGGGTTATAACCCTCCCTTACACTATCCAACATGAAAAGTTTTGCATGTAATTCTTCTTTTAAGAATAGCTGAATATTTTTACAGGTTTGTTGCTATGACATTAGACCACCTAAAGTGCCTATATTGTTTATATTAATGTGTATCTAACCCCGAAATCTAAAATGTAATATATTGCAGCTTACCAGTCCTTAGAACTGATGCCTGCATTAGTTTTCTGTCTTTTCTGTTTTCTTTGTTTTATCCTGGTGATCCAGCCCGTACCACTTCCTGTCTAAGGCCCCTTTCACACTGGGGCGGGAGCCGCGGCGACGGTAAAGCAGCGCTATATTTAGCGCTGCTTTACCGTTGTTTTAGCCATGGGATTCAGCCGCTAGCGGTGCGGTTTTAACCCCCGCTAGCGGACGAAAAAGGGTTAAAATCCGTAGCAGCGATTTGCGGCGGTATTGCCGCGGTATTACCGCGGGTGTCCCATTGAAATCAATGGGTAGGAGCGGTATAGGAGCGGTGAATACACCACTCCTATACCGCTCCAAAGATGCTGCTAGCAGGACTTTTTTGCACCGTTCCAGTGTGAAAGCCCGCCGTCTTTCACACTGGAGTGAATGGGGCCATTTTTTTCAGGTGGTGTACAGGCGCTATTTTTATCGCTGTACCGCCTGAAAACCGCCCCAGTGTGAAAGGGGCCTTAGGGTGGGTACGCTCCCTCCTCCATTGGATTCATGTAACCACCCTTGGACAGCAGCGTTGTCAATCTGTGAAGCGGGTAGTGTTAGATGGACTCATAGATTTAGACGGACTTTACATAGGTGCCCAACAAATTAAAGCCTAACTTCAGTTAGAACTTTTTTAGGCATTAACAAAAACTTTTTTTTTTTCCTTTTTTGATAAAGGTTTTAACTTAATGAATAAAAACCGACCATTGTAAGCACCCCTGTCAGTGTTAAATGGTTTGCTTCAACCCCAACTGCTACTTTTGCTGGACAGCTTGGCAGGTTAAAGGAAGTTGAAAAATAGCGGACTTACTGGCAGGATCAAAAGGTAAAAAAGATATGTTACATGGGAACAAAAACTACGGTTTGTTCTAGTGACAGACTGAATCATATAGGTCATTTTTGATTTTGCCCATAGTTCCACTTTAGGACCAAACCATTGGAGTTGATTTACTAAAGGAATAACAGCTGTTCAATCTGCAAAAAAGATTATTATTAACCTGTGTTCATTTTGAATACCCAATCACATGTAAGAGAAATTAAAAAAAAAATGGATGTGATTGGTTTACTAAATGGAACACAGCTTATTTTCATTTACTAAATTCAGTGAACATTAACTTTGCCAGGATGGTTTCAAACTGTACAGCCATAGGTGTGCACAGCCTATTGCATCAGGGTGTGCATCTCAAAGCTCAAACACATATGTGTGTGCATTGGTACATAAATTGAGGGTGTCAGTAGGGCAGAGATTGGTGTCAGTAAGTTTTATTCCTATTATTTTATTTTATTTTATACAATTGTGTTTTTTTTTTGTATCTTTTTTTTACAATTTTTTTAGGAGCCCCGTTAGGGGGCTTTTGTGAAATATCAGGGGTTTAAACAGGGGGAATCTATATTTAAGCCTGAATTGGCTTTGGTATTTATTTGATGGTTGCCTCCAAACAGTGCTACCTAAAGGCCCATTGACATCTACTTGTAATTAGGCCGCCCAATCATTTGAATGAGATGTCTACCACACCAAAAACACTCAAAAAAAATGAATGAGATGAATGAGATGCCACATTGTAAATTTCTGTATGGTTGGCCAGTTTGGGGATATATTGATACAGGGGATGACAAGCATCAATCAATCTTTATTATCTGTATATACCTTGAATATTCTTAAAGCGGTTGTATACTCGCTGACGTTTTTTTTTTTTTTTCAGACCTTTAAGAGAAAAGTCATGATGAGCTAGTATACAACCGCTTTAAGCATGTATGGTTAAATTAACCACTTCCCGACCAGCCGTCGCAGTTGTACTGCGTCAGGTTGGCTCTCCTGAGCGAATCGCCATCATTGTACATTGGGCGCGTACACGGCGATCTGTGGGCGAGCAGTGCCCATTCCCTAGCTGGGGAGACAATCAGCGGGTCCGGCAGACTCGATGTCCGCTGGCCACCCACAATCGCTCCACAGAGAGGCAGAACGGGGATCTGCCAGTGTAAACAAACAGATCCCCGTTCTGTCAGGGGAGTAGAGTGAGAGTAGAGAGTAGAGTGAGATTGTGTGTTCCTAGTGATTAGGAACAGCGACCTCTCTCTACTCCCTGTCAGTGCACTCCCCCCATAGTTAGAAACACCTCCCTAGGGAACACTTAACCCCTTGATCGCCCCCTAGTGTTAACCCCTTCCCTGCCAGTGTCATTTATACAGTAATCAGTATATTTTTATCCCACTGATCGCTGTCCAAATGTCACTGGTCCCAAAAAAGTGTCTGATCTGTCCACCGCAATAACATTTGCACAAACCAATAAAAATTGGGATCTTTTTTTACCAAAAATATTTAGAAGAAGACATATTGGCCTAAACTGAGAAAGAATTTAGTTTTTTTACTTTTATTTTGGATATTTATTATAGCAAAAAGTTAAAAATCTTGTTTTTTTTTCACATTTTTTTGTTTATAGCGCAAAAAATAAAAACAGCAGAGGTGATCAAATACCACCAAAAGAAAGCTCTATTTGTGGGAAAAAAAAGGACATTCATTTGGTTTGAGTAGAACGCCGCATGACCACACAATTGTCCATTAAAGCGACGCATTGCTGTATCACAAAAAATGGCCTGGTCAGGAAGTGAGTAAATACTTCCGAGGCTGAAGTGGTTAACAACCAGGTGTTATCGCAAGTTTAAAGGATGAACAAGGAACTGCTTCCAACACTTCACTTATCTTCGCACTCATACATAGACAAAGATTGTAAACTTTTGCATAATACAGAAATCCATTCCTATGAGTAGCTACAGTGCAGACTGAACACTGCAAAGCAAACTTCCAATAAAGGTTGAGTGGTGAAAATTTAACATACTGCAAGAAAACAGCAGCCAGAGAAACCGAACACTAAACCAATGACTCAGCCCAGAGTGCCAGGTCAGTGGCCTTGTGCACAGCAGCTGTGTACACCTGCATAGCCTTGTGTCTTAATGCTGGCTAATACAGCATCCCTGTTATCTGTGCAGCAGAAAAGACTACTTAACAAATTAAAATAACCAGATAAAAACTGGCCTGTATTATGAAACCATAGCAAAGGAAAAATAGGATTGCCGCCTATAACTCACTATTTCTATTTTTTTTTTTTTTTTACTACCCTAGGATTAGTTCACAAATCTTTAACAAAAGGTCAAATATCTTAATTTTAACCATGCGACTGTAATTTTAAAATCTCTTTGGACTCTGTGCCTTTTTTTTATCCTGGTATTTTAGTTTTTCTTAAAGTGGAGGGCTACCCAAAAAATAAAAAAAAAATGCATTAATATTCTTTAAAAAAAAAAAAAAAAAAATAATGTTTTAACTTACCTGAAACCGCTGTTGCTAGGCAGTCTTCCTAATCTGCCTCTTTCTATTCCGCAGCGATTCCTCCTCTTCGGTGAGTGGCCCTGTTGTCTTCTGGGACATGTGTGTGTCCCAGAAAACAACGGGGCCATTCACAAAGCACCGCGCGACTCGCGCATGCGCAGTAGGAAACGGGCAGTGAACCCGACACCCGGCGGCCGACATCGCGGGATCGCTGGACAGGTAAATGTCCTTATTAAACGTCAGCAGCTACAGTGTTTTTAGCTGCTGCCTTTTAAAAAAAATAAAAACGGCCAGAACACCACTTTAAAGAGATTTATTTTTTATTTTTAAATGGAACCTGCAAGGCAAAGGCATAATGAGCTAGTATGCATAGCATACTAGCTCATTATGAATAACTTACCTGAGAATGAAGCCCCCGAAGTGACCCTCGTCCACGTCCTCCTCTGACGCCATCAATCCCCGAGTGACTTTCGGGTCTCGCTGCTCCGGCGTTGTGATTCGTCGGAGTTGCAATGACGTCACTCCCACACATGCACACGGGAGCCGCCAAGAGCAGCATATCGCCGCGATCTGCGGCTTGCTCAGTGCGCCTGCGTGCCTGTCTTTTTGTAAATGTCTCCTAAACTGTGTAGGTTTAAGAGATATTTATTGGACCTACAGGTAAGCCTTAATCTAGGCTTACCTGTAGGCCAAAGTGGTTTGTAAGGGTTTACAACCACTTTAAACGAGATTAAACATGCCACTATAGGCATCAGCCTAACTTTTACCATGTCCCTTAAAACTATGTAGAGGGTTCTTTACTGTAAGAGCGGCAAGGATTCCCTTCCACAGGCGGTGGTCTCAGCGGGGGGGGGGGGGGGGGGGGGGGGGGAATCGATAGTTTAAGAAACCATTAGTTAAGCACCTGAACTACTGCAACATACAGGGATATACAATGTAATACTGACATATAATCACACACACAGGTTGGACTTGATGGACTTGGGTCTTTTTTCAACCTCACCTACTATGTATATATGTAACTATGTAACTATGTATACAGGCACCTATACATAACCATCACATCTGCTCACACACATGGGCTGTGACTCTATTGATAAAATAAAAGGCCCTAAAAATATGTTATTGCTGGACTTAGACATGCAGTAAATCAGGCTGCAGTACATATTACCCATCTGATGCCCAATTCAGGCACAGCCACACAAATCTCTTCTTATAGAGGACATTATATATATAAATATCCTGTAATCCAACAGGGTTTAGCCTGACCTACATTTTATAGCTATTAGCATATACCCGGTCCCTTTGCAGGTAATTCAATCCCAGGCACCATATTTTATAGGATTAACAGGAAAGAAACCCTATTTTAGGAGCCAAGAGGGCTGGGGGGGCTCAGAGCACTCCTCCTGCGCACTTGTTCCAGACTTCAGCCTGGGGTAGAGGGGAACAGGACTGGTTCCGCTCTCACAGCTGCCTTGTCAATAAAGATCTACTCCAAGAGGGCACATTCCTCTCTGGTAGGGCAGGCACAGCATCATAGCACTCCCAATGAAAGAATACACTCTCTGTGATATATATATATATATATATATATATATATATATATATATATATATATATATATATATATATGTGTATATAGCTAGATAGATATAGAGTATCTAATATATAATTATATAGGATAAATATATATATATATATATATATATATATATATATATATATATATATATATATATATATATATATATATATATATATATATAGTATATGTGCATACACACCACACATACACTAGCACTTTCATTTTAAGCATGCAATGGGGCTTATTTACTAAAGTAGAAACAATTCACTCTGCACATGGTCTCCTCTCCTCCCAAAGCTTAGTACCTAACCAAGACAGTAACAAACAGGATTCCTTTGCTCATGATTGTGTGATTGAAGTAAACACAGCTTCACCTTTTTCACTAAGCTCAGTGAACATTCACTTTGCAAAGTGAACAATTTGTATTTCTTGACTAAATCAACCCCACACTTTGCAAAGAGAAAATCCCCTTAGCATAGTAAATAAGGGGAAGCTGTGTTCACTTTGAATACTTAATGATGTGTGAGTGAGAAAGAACGTTTATTCACGTTTTTTACTAAGCTCATGAACAACACTTTAGTAAATGTATACACAATCACACAATTAATCAATATATATATATATATATATATATATATATATATATACATACAGGCATACCCAACTTTTAAGTACACACTGGGGTTTATTTACTAAAGCTAGAAAGTGCAAAGTTTATTACCAAAGCTTAATTGAACAAGCTGGGGTGAGAAGCTCATTGGTTTCTATGCAGAAATGAGACAGATTTTGCACTTTCTAGCTTTAGTAAATAAACCCCATTGTATACTTAAAAGTGACCTGCATATTGCACTAGTAAAAATAAAAGTATACCTATCAACCTATCATTTTTTTACTGTTATCAAATCCTGGATTTTGTCTGGAGAGTTTTTGTGTTGTCTAAACATGATGCACACTGGGGATTACCTGTGCAGACCTGCACTTTATTGTAATCTTGGCTATAATAAATAATAATAATAATAATTGTGTTTTCTACTTAATGTAAGCCAATCACTGATAATACAGCCATCCATTTTGGTCATAAATCAGGCTGCATTTTTAAATGAATCCTTATCTATTCCAAATTTAATTTTGGAAATGCAGCAGAGATACCTGCACTGGGTATTTGGAGTCATGCAAGATCCTGCAAGATCCATCCCCTCTGCTCCCTGCCTCTATCTCAGAACATATTGATGGACCCGACAAGTGCTAATAGACAATCCAATTCACATTAGGAAAAGGAGGTGCAGACGATTGTGCAGTGCAGGCAATGACTGACACCTCCAGTCCTCTCTG